>BLBF01000005.1:586404-677244 GCA_015471245.1 Laticauda colubrina
TCCCACAGCTATCTTAACCCATCCCACAGGTATCCCTTCCCATCCCATTGCTATCTTAACCCATCCCACAAGCATGCAAAGGCTAAACCATTTCTAAAGGTTTCCACCCAGACTTTATCGAAAAAAATTAATGAAGCGAGTGTGTGAAACAAAGATAAACTTTATTAATACCAAGCTGTAAAATAAACATGACCCAAGTCAAGTGTCCAAATAAAGTCCACAAATATCCAGGCAGCCAGTCTCTGGCACGCCTCTTGGTCACTCGGAGGTGTGTGCCCAGGCTAAGATTTTAGGGAGCAGGTGCTGTGGAGGTGGGTGCTGCTGCAGTGCTGGTCTGAGGTGTTATTGGAGTGCCTAGCCCCGAGAGGACAACAGGGGACGGTGTATTGAGGAAGGTGTCGGACAGCTGGATCAGCCCCGCGATGCTGAGAGGTCCTTCCTCCATGCCATGGGGTGTCAGCCCCAGTACTGAGGACAGATGTACTGAGGCCAGGCTTGGCTGTGGGATGGAGGAAGGAGCAGTGTAGTGGGGCTGCCTGCTCTGCAGCAGGGTGAGGACTGTCGAGGTTGGCATCGGTGGCATCATTGGAACCGGTGGCAGCGGTGTCGCCCGATGACTCTGTGCCTGCATCTGTAAGGGCTGCTGTCTGTGCTGCTGGACCTCCGGGTAGCTGTAGCCCTGGTAGGTGAGGGGGTGTGAGAAGCCTTGGTATGGGAGGGACATTACCTGGGGTGGAGGAACAGACCTGGACTGGGTGGGAGCAGGTGCCTCTGGGTCTGGAGCATTGTTAAGCAGCATGGTGATCCTCTCCTTCACCACCTGGTACTGGGGATCTGCCATCTCCTTGAGGGTCTGGTTCACATAATTGAGGAAGGGCTTGCGGTTGGACGAGGAGGATTCGATGGGGACCAGCTGAGAGAGGAGACCTATGCTGGTGCGGATGGTGTCCCTGATCTCCACCAGGACCTTGTGGCTCTGCCCCTCCTGCGGTCCGGCTCTCTGCCTTGCTGTGGTGGTGGAGGTGTGGGTGGATGCGGCTTTGGCAGCGGTGGACTCGATGTCTCCTTTCTCCCACCGCACCAGGGAGTCCTCATCGCTCTCCACCACGCTTTCAACACCTGCCCGGGGGTTCTCCGCCGTGGCACGCTCCACATATACCTGCATGGAGACAGGGACTGACTCTCGGCCGCCAGAGGACTGGCTTCCAGCAGGCTGCCGGAGAGAGAGGGTAGAGATTTGGGCTCCTGGTGCTCCTCGGTGGCGGACCTCACCCTCCAGGAAGCTGCACTTGGCCATGACATAGTTCTCTCTGTCCGTCAGCTTAACCCTGGCCTGGACAGATTTTTTGCGGTGCAGCTTCCCGTACCAGGTGTGCATGTGCTTCCACCAGCCGAGGAGCACCTCCGAAGTGTAGCCCAGACTCTCCGCCGTCTCTCTCCAAGCAGCCTGCTTCCGCTTGGTGTCCCTGTACAGCCGGTGTCCCTTCCGCCACAGATAGTCGTTCTCTCTCAGCCACTCCAGCACCTCATCCTCGTGCGCTTCCTCGATGTAATACTGCCTCCTCTCCCATTGTTGCATACGCCTCTTCCTCCCTTTGGCAGGACCAGATGGGCCCTCATCAGAGGGGCTTCCAGGTTGTAGGGGCTACTCCTCCACACCAACAGCAGCAGCAGCAGCAGCATCACCAGCAGGATCATAATCTGCATCATCATCATCAGCATAATCACCAGCAGGATCATAAGCAGCAGCAGCAGCAGCAGGATCAGCAGCAGCAGCAGCAAGACCAGGATGAGCAGCAGCAGAGTAAGCCCCAGCAGCAGGGTCAGTAAGACCAGAAACACGAGCAGAATGAGCAGGACCAGCAGGACCAGGAGCAGCTTCAGCAGAGTATGCAGCAGAAGCACCACTGCCAGGAGCAGCTATAGCAGAAGCTCCAGCAACAGAAGAGCGAGCCCAAGCAGCAGAAGCCCCAGCAGAAGCAGAGTCAGGGACATGGGGTGGGAGGGTGGCCCTGTCCCTCTTGCCAGGGATGGCGGCAGGTTGCTGAGACTTTCGCTTCTTCCCCATGGTTGTGGGGTTGCTGGCTGGCAGGGAGGCTGGCAGGAAGGCTTGCAGGCACCAAGGCTGGCAGGAAGGCTGGCAGGAAGCCTGTTAGGAAGCCTGGCAGGAAGCCTGGCAGGAAGGAAGGCACCAAGGCTGGCAGACAGACTGGCTGACAGGGAGGCTGGAAGGGAGGCTGGCAGCAATGCTGGCAGGGAGGCTGGCAGCAAGGCTGGCAGGGAGGCTGGAAGGCAGGCTGCCAGCAAGGCTGGAAGGGAGGCTGGAAGGCAGGCTGGCAGCAAGGCTGGAAGGGAGGCTGCCCAGGAGGCTGGGAGGCAGGCTGGGAGACAAGCTTGGAGGCAGGCTGGGAGCAAGGCTTGCAGGCAGACATGCAGGCAAGAATTCTGAGGTATCCAGCAGCAGGTCTTTCCTCAGAATGCTAGACGTGCGAGCTGCTTCCCTTTATATCCGGGGGGCTTGCGCAATGCATCCCCCCCGCATGCGCAATTAACGCCAGGCATTCGTTAGGCTTCCGCTGTGCATCGGCTAGGCTTCCGCTCTGCATCCGCTTCATCCGCTGTGCATCCGTTCTGCATCCGCTTTTTCCGTTCCGCGTCCACTTTGCTGAGGCCCCCCGGAAGCCCTGTGGATGCGCCATCCGCTTCCATCCGCTGTGCTTCCGTTCCGCATCCGCTTTGCATCCGCCCTGCGTCTTCCCCGCTTCTGTGTTGTCCGCTCCAATTATGCAAATTTTCGCCCCTTTTGAGCGTGGATACAACGGATGTAACATTTTTCTCTTCCGTTGTGGCCTTTTTGCATCCATTGGGCAGTGTGACACAGCCTTAAACAAGGTTATCTTAATGATTAGACCAGATAGATTATAGAAAGAAGAGCAATATGATATAACCTCAGAGAGAGCTGGAAAAGCTTCCTGGATGAGAAGCAAAAACATCTTCAAAGAAAGACCAAAAAGTTCAGTTGCCTCTGGAAAAAAAGCACCTTTGAGACAACCATGACCTGGATGACTGAGAATCCATGTAGACACTTAATAAAGAATAAAATATATTAATATTTATATCTGCTCTGAAGTTATTTCTTTATCTCTTTTTTCTTTCTTTTCTATTTTTCTTTACTTTTTGCTTTTCTTTCACTTTTTGCTTTTGCTTTGATTTCTTTTTTCTTCCTTGCTTTATACTATCTTGTGTTAGTTTTCATCTTATTTAAATGTTTTAATTATATATGAAAAGTTAAATGGTCAAAATGTGTACGAGGGCCAGGAAATAGTACGTGGTAACCTTGGCTATAAAACTGCAAGGGGGAAATCACAGAAAGGTAGTGGCAAACCACATCCCTGTTATTACCAGAAAAACCTCTGGTGGCTGTTCAAAAATGACAAGTATTCAAAAGTACTTTGCATGTTCCATCAGTCCAAATGCAGCACATCACAATGTATGCCAGTATGACAGCATATTTGTCTGTCAGTGCATAAATTGAAGGAAAACACTAGAGTTCATTAGCTGCAGAAGCCCCTGCCTGCCTTCCTAATCTTCTACCCTTTTCATTAAGAATGCATAAATGTTTTCATATAAAGTACAAACTTTTTCCTATATATTTGTATCCAAATTATTTCATACTTGATCCTTTCATACCAACCTCTTTAACAAACTATTATGTAGGATTCAACCTATTGATTAATTCATTTTTGTTCTGCCTAGCATCTGGACCAAATCATTGCGCTTGCTCTGATTTACTTTTAACTGTTTGTTTTCACTGGGGGTAGTGAAGAATAATGACTCAATTAACCTCAGCATCCACAATTGGTGCGAAAAATAATTCCTAGTTATCTAAATTCATGATCCTTTCTCCCCCTAAAAGCTGTGTCTTTGTTCTAGTTTTCTCTCCTCCCTAAACTCAGGGGCTGTTTCTTTTGTTCCTACTCTAATTCCCCTTTCTTCTGTTTCAAATTTCCAAGCTGCCTTCCCCCTTCTGCTTCTTTCCTGAAGAATTTGGTTCTGCAGAAAGCTGCAGACCCAGAGTTACTGCTGCTGCTGCTGCTGACTTCATTTTCTTCCCTTCCCCTGGAGCAAAAATTGGATTCCTTCCCCTTCCTGGACCTCCACCCCACCCAGCTTCTTCCTAATCTGGAGAAAGAGACAAAGCCAGCCTAAGGAACAACCTACTCTTTTAGCAAAGGCTGTGCACAAAGGGGGAGAGACTTGTAACAGCTCAAACCAAGGAAAGCAAGTGAGAAAGAAAAAGGGAGATGGGGCAACACCGGAAATATCTGGATACCATTTGTCCAACATCTCACAGAAAGACGGCTTCTTCAACTTCCTAAACCTGTTCATGTTCCATGCTCCTGTGAAGCTCACCAAGGCTTATGCCTTTCAATAAAATATGGTCAAGGAAAGGCACTACCAGATTTCTGATATAGACTAACATACCGGTAGTTCTCCTCCTATAATGGCCTATGAAACCCTGATTTTGTCTGGAAATAAATTTTGAGCTGAAAATTAGATTGCATAAACTTGGGTTATATAAGCACACTCAAATACACTGGAATATCCTGCCCACCTAGCAGCTCGAAAACATGCAAATGTGAGTAGATAAATAGTTACCACTTCAGTGGGAAGGTAACCGAGTTCCATGTGTCTCAATGTATAGTCACTCTGGCTACATGATGACAGAAGTGTCTTTGGACAACACTGGCCTGCTCGGCTAAGAAACAGAGATGAGCACTGCCCCCAAGGGCTGGACATGATTGGTACCTTTTACCGTTACTTTGATATCCTTTGCATGGGAATAAGTCCTTCCATTTATATGAAGAAGAAGTTAATTGACTTGAGGATGCCTAGGTCACGATATATTACCTTTTGTAGCTGAGCTGGCCCCCATGACAGGGAGCAGAATCCTCACTCAAAGTCTTTCCCCAATGTTGCATTGAAGGGCTCACTTATCCATCCTTGAATCAGCTTAAACATTTATTGGCCAGCAGCATTTGCAGAGGGATTAAAAAGGGCAAGAATGGATGCAGCATTACAATATAGACACTGGTTGGGGTTGCAAGATAGGCAATGGGATACATACATTTCTTTTTTTTCAAGTTTTTATTTTGTAGCATATATAAATTCCAATTTCAATTGAACAGTGTGTTGTCTGGGTACAAATATTTTTAGGATATAATAATCAAAATGTTTACAACAATATAGTATCAACAACAACTATAATATTTACTTTATAAATTCAACATGCCTTCCTTATATCACTGATCCTATCTATCTATTTCCCTGTATCTAGCTCCTGTTTTTTCCAGCTAGCCATTGTTAAAATAAGTCCTAAGTCAGAAAGTATTCAGTTTCCTTCTTTTCCTTGATTATAAGTGTTAGCCTATCTTTTCTGCACTTTCTAATATTTTTTTTAATCACATTTTCATCTGTTGGGATCTCTTCACATTTCCATTGTTGCATAAATACAATTCTAGCTGCAGTCAGTATATGTAAAATCAAATGCACATTCCATTTATTATATTGATCCAGCAAAATGCCCAACCAAAATATAACTGGTTTCAAGTCAATATGCTGTTTTATCATTTTCTCCAGCCATGTATGGATTTTTGTCCAATATTTTTTCGCTTTTTGACATGTCCACCACATATGATAATATCAGCCAAGTGCTTCATTTCCAACATTTTGCAGACTTATTCTTAAACATTTTTGCTAACCTTGATGACAGAAAATGCCATCTATAAAACATTTTATAAAGATTTTATTTGTATGCAGTAGACTGTCA
The DNA here is from genome assembly GCA_015471245.1 of Laticauda colubrina. Lineage (NCBI taxonomy): Eukaryota > Metazoa > Chordata > Lepidosauria > Squamata > Elapidae > Laticauda > Laticauda colubrina. The sequence goes on from BLBF01000005.1 coordinate 592,235, forward strand.
AGCATCCAGAAAGTATCCATGATATCAGTCAGTCCAAGACATTATCTCTCCAATTGATTTATTAGGAACAGATCTGGCATGTCAAAAGCAATTTCCCAAGTGAAGGTTTTTTCCTGCATTACACAGAATCCACCTTTTCTCCTCCCACTTCTACTCTTCATAAATCATGAGATTCAATTAACTGCAACTGGTAATTCTTAATACAACACACAGAATAACCTTGAACTTTTCAACTCCTCTAACTCTCTAAAGAAAAAAATGTGGCAGCTGAATTTCAAAGCTGACATAGACATTGTTAAGTTACAATTTCTATCCCATAAGTTCTGCATTTACCTAATTCAATCAGATAGCCAAAATTTTTAGCCCATACTATCATTGTCTCTTTTCCTTGTTCATCTTCCATCTAAATACTTAATAAATAGCTATATAATTTCTTTATTATTTTTTCATCTGTCCCTTGTTCTTTGTAGAAACCATACATTTTATCATCCTTCTCATATCTAGATTGTATCTCATATCTAGATTGTATCTAGATTGTATCTGAATGTTATTTCAATCCCTTGATCATTCAGTTGCTATTTGGTTTTAAGTTCTCCCTTTTCATTCATTCATATCTTTATATCTGGTAATATTATCCATATCAATAACATTTGGGTAGATCAATGCCTCCATTGTGGAGAGCCAGATCATTTTTTTCAGATAATGTTGTTCTTTAATTTTCTCCCATGCTGATAATAGTGTATTTCTAATATAATATCGTTGGAAATAGCTTTTTCCTTACCATAAAAAGCATGCCCATCCAGTTGGAGATCATGTCCCTTCAAGGTCAATCGTCTTTTATTCCTCAAGCCCAAGTGAGTATCAAAGTCTAATAGTACAGGCCCCAATCTGGTCGCCCAAGACCCCCTCTATGTTTTAGAATCTTGCAACATTTTCAAACTTATCCTGCTTTTTTCCCTTGCCAAATAAATTTTAATATTGTTTTGTTTAATTCCTCAAAGTATTTTTTTCCAATTTTATTGGTATTGTTTGAACTAAATAATCTCGGTAAGATATTCATTTTTATAGTAGCTATTTTTCCATCAATGATAATTGCAGATTTTTCCACTTCTCCAAATCTGTTTTAATTTGTTGTGTCAATTTATAATAATTATCTTCTTTAATCGATACACACCTTGCTGTTAATTGAATTCCTAAGTATTTAACTTTCTTAACTATCTGTATGTCTGTCTTCCTCATTAACTCTTTTTTCTGTGTATCTGTAATGTTTTTGGCTAATATTTTAGTTTTATCTTTATTTTCAATCCTGCAACTTCCCCATATTCTTTATTTTTTAAAATTAATTTTAGTCCAGTTTCTTATGGATCTTCCAGAATAAAAAACAAGTCATCTGCAAACGCCTGTAACTTGTTACTCTTCCTTTCTTATCCCCATACCTTTAATTTCATTATCTTGTCTAATATTTCTATTTAACACTTCTAATGTTAATATAAATACATACATTTCTGTAAAATCTGTGTCTTCATTGCCAGTTACAACACCTGTTCATTGCTCTTTCAGCAGTGATCTAGGATAATATAAAATAGATTACCATGAACTGCTTCACACTATTCAAATTGTTAAAGATAGGAATCAGCAGGTCATAGTTTAATTTTGAGGTGACAATGTGTCATAATTAATGATGTTAATTATTAATAATAATGTTAGTGTTATAATTAATAATATGGAAAGGAGGGAGGGGGAGAGAGAGAAAGAGATAGAGCAGTCGCTACAAAGTTTGGTCTAGAAAAGGTCAGCTTTGGTTGCCCAGAGTGCTATTTGTCCTGGACTGGCTTTCCAAGATTTTTCCTATCAGCTGCTACCTAGCTTTTTTTCCACCAGAATTATCACTGACTATGGCATGTAGAATTCCCTCTGAACCATGGGTTCTCACTAACATATATTTAAATATTTTCCAACTGCACTTATTTGATGGAGGCAGTATAATCAAAGTGAGGTCATATAGCTGCATCAAATTGTCATTTAAATCTACAGTAGTCTTCCTGACTTTTAGCCCTGTTGCCACCTATTGCTGCTATCCAGTCTCCCCTGGATAGGGGAGATGGATTTCATTAATAAATCCATTAATCTTATTTGTTCCTTGGCCTTGAATATTGAAGATGCCTGCATCCTATTTTAATAATAGCCTTACTGATAGCACACTCTTTGTTTTCAGCTTTGGCAGCTTGAGACTTCACAATGTGCAGGAAAGAGACAAAAGAAACAAGAGCTGGCAGTGTCTTTAGATGCATTTATATACATAATAATATCCTTTTGATCCATCACAAGGGCAATATTTTGGAAGCTGAAGATGCTGCATTTCATGACAAAAGGATGAAGGCCACAGATGGCAGGGCCACATTCAGCACATGCACAAAGCTGGGCTTTAAAAAAAAAAAGATACAGATGTTTTTTCTCATCTGTATGCATGAAATGTGCCAAGAGTATTTTGAGCTTATGTTACTATTTTTTCATGTATTTCATATTTGAAAAAAGGGAAGCAAAGCAAAAGTTCTGCACTGCAAACAGAGGGGAATGCTAGGAATCAAGGGATAGAAACCAGAGCTGAGATCATTTTATTGTATGGCACTCAGAGTCATCTACGTGAAATGGACAGCTATATAAATTTAATAAAAACTAATAATCTCTTATACATACCAGAAATGCATAAATTTATTGAAACAATTGGCATGTTTCTGTAATTCTCAAAAATGGCTAGCATGATGAAAGTGGACATCTACTAGAAAACAAAACTAGTATGAATAGTCTCCTCCATCCCTGCTTGCTCTCTGAGGTCTACCATATCTGCATCCTTTAATCAAGGGTGGGATTCAAATATTTTAATGACCAGTTCTGTGGGCATGGCTAAGTGGGTGTGGCTAGGTGGTCATATGACTGGGTGGGTCAAAAGAGAGAAACTCTTGGAGCAGGAGGTTGGACTAGATGACCTCCGAGGTATGTTCCAGCCCTGGATTGCTGTGCTGTTTCAAAGCATCATCTGAAGCTACATCTAGTGCCAGGGTCTTTCCTTCCTCTCATTTTTTTTCTCCCTCCCTCCCTCCCTCTCTCCATCCATCCATATCTTGTTCACTTTCCCTTTCCTCTTTCTCCCTTCCCTCTTTCTTTCTCCCTTCCCTCTCTTTTTTCTCCCCTCCCTTTCTTTCTCCCTTCCTTCCCTTCCATCTATATCTTGTTCACTTTCCCTTCCCTCTTTCTTCCCTTTCTTTTTTCTCCCCTCCCTCCCTTTCTTTCTCTTTTCCTTCCCTTTTCTTTCTTTTTCTTTCTCCCTTCCATCCCTCCCTCTTTCTTTCTCCCCTCCCTCCTTCTTTCTCTCCTTCCTTTCTTTCTTCCTTTTTCTCCCTTCCTTCCCTTACTCCCTTTCCCATCCCTCCCTCTTTCTTTCCTTCTCTTTCTTTCTTCTTTGCACCCCCTACACCCCATTTTGGGACTGGTAAGCTTCCCTGCAGCCTCTTGGGAGCAAAATCAGGGCATGAGGAGGCTGCGCCGCACCCCCCCACCCCCCGTTTTTGCTCCCAGGAAGCTGCAGGGAGGTGTCATAGGCCCAAAATGGGACACAGGGGTGTGCTGCACCTGCCCCGCACCCTGTTTGGGCCTAGCAAGCCTCCCTGGAGCCTCCTAGAAGCCAAAATGGGACAGGGGGGGCAGTGACCCCCATACCCCATTTGGGGCCTAGCAACCCTCCCTGCACTTATCTGGGAGCCAGAACCAGGCAAGTGGGGACTCCTGGGCGGAGCAGGGCAGGGTGGGGTAGGGCCAGCTGGTCTTCAAAACTACCAGTTCACCGAACTGGATGTAAAATTAATATCCGGTTTGTCTGAACTGGTCCAAACTGGCTGAATCACACCCCACCTTTACTGGGTATTCCCCCTCGTCCCTGGGAAATGGCACACTTCTAAACAAAACCCTGGGTTGTCCCAACTTCATGGTATCTATGGACCTTTGCACTTTGGGATCTAACCAGGGCTCACACATCTGTCTTCTATTCTGTATCCATGATGTTCTATATTCCCCTATTTTCTTAGAGTTGCCTAGATATTAATGTATTTAAGTAGACACAATAGAGATAGGATGGGAATCAATACATAGACAGAAACTCTCATGTGAGTACAGGTAGTCCTCATTTAGCAACTGCCTTGAACAGTTTGCAGTCACAATGGTGATAAAAAATAACTTTGCAACCAATGTATTCAACATTTTACAGTCAATTAGTACAGGGTTTTTTTTGTGTATAATTGACCTGTGCCTGACCTATTTTTAAATTTTCCCCTTTCTCCCAGAACAGAGAGATTATTTAAACAAGCTATCTCTTCCTGAGATGCTTTTTCCCTTAGCACAGGGGAGCTCTAAAAAGTGCTAACTGCAAGTTAATATATTCAGCTCCTTTAGTTTAAGGTCCTGTCCCACTGCACTTATGGATGCAAAGAGGATGTAAAACATTAAAAAAAACTTGCCATCCGTTGGAAAATGCTATGCATCCATTGTGTACTCATTGCATACGTGTTTCATACGCTCTATCCGTCGAGCATCCGTCCACTGCGATTTCATCCGCACAAGAAGTTTTGAGCTGCACAAAACTTTGTGAACGGATGAACTTTCCGCCATGTACGATGTAAATCCGCAACATACGAGCAACAAACATTCTATGTCCGTTTATCATCCGTTAAACATCCGCTGTATCCTCTCTGCATCCTCTAGGCATCCTCGCAACTCACATCCGCTGCAGCTGAAAATGGAAAGAGGGAGGAAAGAAAGGGTACATGGAACATGTACATCGTTCGTAGCACGGAAATAGAAAGGATGCATTTGCATCCGATATACATCCGCGCGGCATCCCCTTTCTTTCCTTTAGGCGTACATGATGCATCCGCTTCATCTGCTATGCATCCGCTTCACAATTATCCCCCGGAACCCCTTCGGAAGTGTCATCCGCTTCCATCCGCTTTCATCCGCTAGGCTTCCTATGAACATCCGTTTAACATCCCCGCTACATACTACCCACGTCCGTTCTTTTCTGTTCTTTTCCGTTCTGTTTATGCAAATTTTCATCACTTTTTGGAGCTGATGACAATGGATGGAGCCACCCCCAAAATTTTGCTCGTCCGCTGTGTCCTTTATGCATACGTTTTGCATCTGTCAGCCAGTGGGACTGGGCCTTTAATTAGTTTGCTGCTTCTGCCTAACACTGACAAGACCCTAATCAGTTTCACACTAAAGGCTTTTGTTTGCCTCTGGTTTGTAGCTATGACTGTGCTCCGCAAAGAGCTGGCATTTGGGAATTCCTTTTGATGTCTAATCCCTGTTGTGTGCTTGCTTATATTCTTGTAATCCCTTCCTCTCCCCCCCAAAAATGCAAATACAAACAATTCCCTTCTTACTGATTATCCAAGTAAGCATTCCACCAGAGTGGGGAACAGGAATATAAGATTTGTCCTTTCACCTGATTTCTTGTGAAACAAATTTCTTTACCATCCCTCAGCTGTTTGGGGTCTTCCGACAGTGTAAAGGAAAGCTCTGAAGTAAAATCATATAGTCATGTAATTCTTCACTTAGCTACCATTTTGCTAAATAACTGAGTTGTCTGTCCCAATTGAATTGAGCTGTCTGAGTTGTCTGTCACTAAGTGAGGACTACCTTTATTGCTTTTGGTCAATTCAAGCATGGGGGAAAGCGGTTCACTCAGCAGTGGGGAAAGACTGTCTGATGGGTCCAGATAATGCTGGAGGCTAGTGTGCTGCCTTGCAGCATACCAGCTTCCCTTTCATGTGTTTATAAATTACAGTTTTAATACTACAGATGAAGCATGCAGTCCTGAGAACCAATGGAGGCATCAGTGGCCAAAGGTCAAAAACCACAGGGGAGAGCCAAGGATTCAGGAGTGGGAATTGCCACCCACATAAGCAGCAACACAATAGTCTTAGGCAGATGTGTGGTCTGAGACCAATACATCTGAAAATTGCCACAGTGGAGAAACATTGCTATAGATTCCCCTTTAGACTCTGGCATGCTGGGCAGCCACTGTTTTACCAATAAAGGATAATATTCGTATCTCAGGGTTGAAGCGAGGGGGCTCTTGGTGGTCTCTGAGCTTGGCTATTTTCTTGCAAACTTTTCATTACTGAAACTAGGTAACATCAACAGTGCTATTTGCTAGGAGTGATGTTACCTAGTTTGGGTAATGAAACATCTAGCTCACAGAGCATGAAGCATCTAGTTTTTTCCGGATTTTCAGAAGAGATGCAGGGACCGACTTCTGCTATCTGTATAAAGCAGCTCCTGTATAATTTTCTCCCACTTATTGGTTTTACACGGAGGCAACAAAGCATCCTTACTGAGGTGCCACAGAACTTAAGGCCGAAACAGTAGGCCCGCTGACCTCAGGAGACTCGCGGCCGAGGACCCGCGCAAAAAAGCTCGGTGATGACCAAAGGCCCCGTCAGTCTTTGGCAGATTTTTTAAAAATTTCGCCTTGTACAGAGTCGGGTGCTAACCGCGGGGAGGCGGGGCTGAACACCGTAGTAACTTGGGGCCCCAATGGTCAGCCTATCTAAAACAACGAGGAGATGAGGAGGAGGGGCCCAAAAGGAGAGTAAGCAGCCTAGCGCTCCTCCGGTTAAACAGAATATTTGATCTCCGAAGAAAGGATTTCCCTCGCTTACTACCCAATGGGAAGCTACAATTGTTCTGGGCGGGCTCACAAGTTGCACAGATGCCTGCTCTCTCCCAATGGGAAGTCCGAGACGATGTTTAGGGCGGGGCTTTCATTTCTTTGTGGAGTTTTACAAAAGATGGCCAGAGTAGGGAGCTGGAAGAAAGGGGGAGGGGCTTCCGTAGCCGTTGGTCCCACCCCTTTTTCTCAGCCACCGACATCATTGAAGCAGGAGCGTGCTCTCCGTGCGCCAGTTGGCTTTCGTCAGCGGGTAAGTGGGTACGGGAGAAACGGTCGCGATGGGAAAGGAAGGAGGGAGCCGCCAGTTTCGAAATCCGAAAGGCAAAAAGAAGAAATTAACGTGATAGAGCTAGTCGGGGAAGAAGGACTTGCGCGGGACCACTGAGCTCTGGCTCCAAAATGGCGGCGGTGGAGATGGAGAGAGGATGAATCATTCCCTCGTTCCCGGCACCCCTGTGCAGCTTTAGCGAATTTTCTTCTTCCCCACTTGTTTCGGTCCGCTACTTTTCCTCATGAGCTTCTCCACACGCCTCTGGCTCCCTCCTTTCTCGTCTCTTTCAATTCCTTTTATCTACTTGAAATTATCTAAATGTGGAACTTACGGGTCCCATCATTCCCAACCAACAAGGTTATTAATCACGCTCATCAGGAAATAACAAAGTTCCTACTCGTCTGGAAGTGTTTTAAGGAAGGCCGTCATATGTTTTCTTCTCGGCTACTTTATTTTAGGGTTACTGCCGAATTATCTTCTGATTTGTTTCCTCTGTGCCTGAAACTCTCAGAGCGCTTTCAGATTCTGCTTCTCCATCCCTTTCCACTCTATTTTCACAACTTTCACCATCTGGTCTCTTTTCACAGGCAACTTTCAAATGCTTTCACACAAGCAACTTTGTCACCTTGTTTTCTACAATTACTTCTGCCTCTTGATGGAAAAAGTTAATTTTCACCTTTTTTGTGTTGCCTAGTTACATTTTTTTTCCTTATCCAGTCCCATTAAAACTTGGAAGTACTTTTTCTTGGTTGTAACTTTTTATCACAATAAACATTCCACACAAAGAAATGTGGCACATGTAGTTTCAAGTGACATTCATACCAAAAAATCCTTGTGCAGTATGGTTCACCTTTTTATAAATATTACAAGGACAGGATGGGTGTTAACAAAAAGTGGAGTTCATGGGTTTTGCTTTATTTTTCAAGAGAACAGAGGATTAGATATCCTTTGTCTCCCACCTGTGTTGAAACTGACTCATGTCTATTGGAGTTTTGAGAAAATTAGCTTTTGCATCTGTTTGACATTATTTAATATTTTCAGCTCCTAAACTGTAAAGTTAGAAAACAGGCCACAAACAATGCTTTGGATTTAATTGTCTTTCATAAAATATAGTTAAGCTCAATGGTTTTACAGAACATGATAGCCTAATCTATTAATCAGAGATAGAAATCTCCCAGAATTCCTGCATACAATAGAAAGTATATGAACTGAGAGAAAAAGATGTTAGGTTTATAATGTTACATCTGAATGAGTATATCTTCACCAACATTTAATGAAGCTGTTCTAAGTAATATACTGTTTTTACATTGAACAGTAAAATAAATAATCGAAGTAATTCTGCCTGTGTTAGAACCATTGTACCTCAGTTTTATTATTATAGTATTCATTTTTTCCTGTACCAACCATAATTGTTAATTAAACTTTTCACTGCCTCATCTTTTTAAAAATAAAATGCCTGTTTAAATATTTCCTTTCAATTGTGATTTACTTTGTATAATAAATTTAGAAATAAAATCATAGCCAACAACATTGTTCTGGGATCTAGTAATAATCCTGGTAATTCTAAATAACACTTTAAATTCCTTAAAATACTCCTTCTGCAATAGCTCTTTATTTTGTATTTTCTTCATGGTTTTACTCAAAAAAAGTCATTCTAGATTTTTTTTTCCTCATCTACTTTTAAATATGCTTTTTCACCTCAGTTATTTGCTAAATACTCTTTGGACCCCAGTCCATAGTAATTGGTATATTTTCTAAGAGGAACTGGTAATTTCAATATCCTTAAAAGTTTTAAGATTTAAATGGTTGATAAAGGTATAGTTATGACATAGTTGTGTCTTTTAGTGCTGCAGTAATATAATTTGGAAAAATGGGTAATATTTTTCAGTTCATTTAGGAGTATACAACTGAGTAGGGACCTAAAACATGATTCAACTATGTATGTGTTTGTACATGTACATATACATACAGATGCATAGAAGATATTTTCAATTATCACTGAATTTCTTGCAGAAAATCTGTGCAGTGTTATGTTGGACTGAGTTTCAAACTAGAAAATCTCTAATTAGCATATTTCCTGAGAAGATATTACATGGCTTTCCAATCTGCTGTATTGACTTCCACTCCAAATCTGCAATTTGGGAATAGGACTGACCCCTTTTATTCAGTAGTTGTAAGAATTACAAAATATATATGAAAATTTTTGATGTAAATGCTCTATAAAACACATGATATAACCACAACTAAAGGGAATAGTTAACATACTTTTATTTATATTATTTTGTTTATAGAACAGCAGAAGTCCTCACAATGTATGCCAGATACTTTAATTACTGAATACACTTATTATTGGTCTCAGGTAGGTGGTGCTAGACCACCTGCTGTATGGAATCTTCTATAAAATGGGAGAAGAGGAAGGATTGCATCAAGCACCATTATTGGTAAGTAATAAATAATGTAGGGGATAAAAGTTTTTCACTAAAATGAGTATAGAAGCTAAAGTAATAGGAAGAAAAATTGATTAAACAATTACTTGTTACTTTATCACTGGTGCCATGTTTTCCTTCCTACATAGACTTGATTCTCAGAGCATCATAAAGCAGAAAGTTTAGTTTTCATTCTATTACTCATACTAGATCCTAGTTTTTGTTCTATATATCACTAATAGAAATAAAGGTACATTTTTCTGTACAGTGGAAAAGACAGAGTAACAGTTCCATACCCAATGAGCAGAAGAGGTCAACAATTAAAGAGAAATGTTTAACAATGATTGTTGGATCTCACCCATAGGAGAAGTTGGCATTGGAATAGTTATGGACTTATAAACTTGCATAGCACAATATGTCAAGTTCTCATTGATATAATGTATGTTTTTAGTTTATATGATTACACTTTGTATTTTTTTCACATACAAAAGTTTGTTTCAATATATTTTAAAAATCCTGTCTAGTTGCTTCTCTAATCCAAAAATCTGACTTGTGTTAATTCAGAGTTCCCCGACCTTTCTGACTTTGTGGACTGACGGGTGGGGAGAGGGGATGGTTCTGTGCTAATGCATCCCACTGCTCATGCAAATGGAGTGTGCATGTGTACACTCACCTGCTGCTCATGCAAGTGGGGATGCATGCACGTGCCATTTCTGCATCCCGGTTGCAAATAAGTCACAGGCCACTAGTGGGCCACAGCCCAGACGTTGAAGACCCCATGTTAATTTATTACCCTGATTTCCTTGTCTGTTTAGATATAATACAAAAGGACCTTTATCTGTATATTACAAAGCTTTCTGATGTTGAGATCTGTTAGATCAGCAGACCTCAGAAAGTACAGGTAGTTCTCATTTAACCATTCATTCAGTGCCTGTTCAAAATTATAGGGGTGCTGAGTGAATAGTGCTTATAATCAGTCCTTGAAGTTCTGGCTATTGCAGCCCCCCTGAGTCGCATGTTCATCATTTAAGACCTTCCCTGCCAGCTACCCACTAGCAAACCCAGCAGGGAAGATCCCAAGTCATTCAGATAAGCTCCCTGCATTTGCATTGGACCCTGTTTTCCCAAGCTTCTGTGCACTTGCATTGAACCGCACTCTCTTTTCCCGAGTTGTCTACTGTACACAACCTGTATTGCCCCTCCTAATCCCCCTTCACTTGATCATAGTCTCCCTTGGGTCACCCCTCCCCGATAGCATGAAGCACACACTATAAATACAGTGAGGCGGCCAAAAGCCTAATTTTTGATCATATGACCAGAGGGGTGCTATAATAGCCATAATTTGGGGGACTGGTCATAAATGCTATTCATTCAATGCTATTATAACTTTGAACAGTTGTTGAATTAATATTCATTATGTCAGAATTACCTATATTCGAATGCTAAAACATTTTACTGTCTTCAAATATTTCTATATCATAGTCCCCTTCTTTGTGATGGGGAAGAAAAAGGAGAGTAGTATTTAAGTAATAACTCTGAGGAAAGTTGGACTTGACTAGCTGAAAAATCACTTGAGTACATTTCTATGAATAAAGATGGATTTGAACCTGGTCATCCCTATCCTAGTTCAGTATTTGAACTGCACTGCTCGGAATTCTTTCCTTCTAATCAATTATTCTTCTAATAGCAATTACATATGTTAATTCTTGTCTGCAATAATCTACGTCATTTTTGGTATATTGGGTCAGTTTCTAGGACCACTCTACCTATAGGTGATATTGGCTGTGAACATCTTAGAATTTTATGTCCAATTTTTCTGGTGGGATAATGGGAAAATGCTACATTAAAGAACTTTGGTCTAATGAACTTCAAGAAGAAGAATCTTTTTCCTTTTATAAATTCTGCTCATCATTGAAGTAAGACAGATAGCTTTCTCAGAAATGACACTCATTGTAGTCCATTTATTTAAACAAGTATAGTGCATTAATTAAAAATCTACAGTCCATCATGCAGCATAATGTTCTGGAATGCTTATATAATAAGGGAATGTTGGAGTTGTGAACCCATGTAAACATTGCAAACATCTCATTATAAAAGGAAGCTTTTTACTATGTGAATGCAGTGCTCTTGCTTGAGAGAGTAGATGCTGCTTTGACATTCAAATGCAAGTAGTCCTTGACTTAGAACAGTTTGTTTAGTGACAGTTCAAAGTTACAATGGCACTGAAAAAATGATTTATGACTATTGCAGCATCCCCATCATGTGATCAAAATTCAGACACTTGTCAGCCAATTCATATTCATGACATTGCAGGGTCCTTGGGTCATATGACCTTCTGACAAGCACACTCAATGGGGCAGCCAGATTCACTTAACAACTATGGTGGTTCATTTCACAACTGTGGCAAGAAAGGTCCTAAAATGGGGCAAAACTCACTTAACTGGCTCCCTTAGCAACAGAAATGTGCTCAATTGTGGTCATAAGTCAAGGACTACTTGTATTTGGTACTATTCTATGAGAGTACAAAGGTGAAATCCTGAGTAAGATCCTGTCTTGATGGAAATCAACTGTCATGGGGAAAGTTGATCACACATTTTTAGGCTAAAGAAAAAATACACAAGGAAGATGGGGTCATCAGTATCTTTATTTTTGAAGGTTCGGAATGGGTTTCTATGCAAGAATAAGAATCTGCGTGAATGAATTCATAAATTACAACTTTTTTTGAGCTTTCAAGTCAGGGTTGACTCCTGGCATCTGCCTGGACAAGTCCTTGCAAGTTTTTCTGGCAAGATTTTGGAAGTGGTTTGCCATTGGTGTTGCCTTCTTTCTATGACTGACAGAAGGACTGGCCCAAAGTTTCCCATCTGGCTTCATATCTAAGGCAGAATTAGAACTTGCAGTCTCCCAATTTCAAGCCTGGTGCTTTCACCACTATACCAAACTGGCTATCACTCAAAAACTACTATTACTGTAAGTAACAATTGCTTGAAAAAGACAGTGTTGGGATGGAAAAGAGGGATTGTTTATGGAGGAAATAAACAAATTGAGCAGAATGGCAGACAAAATGAAATGACCCTGCATCTCCACATTCCATCAATCAGAATTGCACTATTCAGTGCTAAGAAGAATTGAAGAACCTCTTATGAATAATTGGAAGTAGGTATATGGTTTCAGATTTTTTTCTGGCAGCCTTTTATGGCGAGGGCAGAAGTGGGGAATGATGGCTCTTTTATGATTTGGGGACTTAGCATGGCTGGCTCAGCAATTCTGAGAGTTGAGGTCCTCAAGTCATAAAAGGGTCACCATTCCCCATACCTGAGCTAAGGCAATAAAGCCTTTTCCCAGGAGTGTCAAACTGGATTTCTTCAAGGGCCTGTTCAGCATTGTATTTCTCCTCTGAGGGCCAGCTAGGGGACAAGGGAGATCAGACGGACATCTCCTGCAGCACCTTGCCGGCCAAAGTTTGATACCCCTGGTCTTACCTATACACTATTAATAACTAAGATAAAATATACCTCTCTGTAGACATTCTACTTTCAGAGTGAAGGTGTGCTTAATTGTATATCCAAACTCCTTTCATATTAACTTTATTGATTCTCAAATACAGAAAGTTAAAAGATAAAGACAAGAAAAAATGTTTTAAAAAGAAAAAAGATCAAGAAAGTTAAAGGTACAAGAAAGAAAATAGAAAAAGAATTATTTCTGATTTTTAATATGGTTATGAATAAAAATATATCAAACTCTTTAAAATTAACATTTATTGACAATATTTCTACAATCACATTAAATATATATGTCGCATGATTTGTCAAAACACCATTAACTATGATACAGCCTTTACAGATGTGTATCAACTTGATTCCTTTAATAAAATTCATATCTTTCAGAACTTTAAACAAAAATTGCCAATTCAAATTGTCAAAAGCATTCTTAGCATCTAAAATGATTAGTACAGTTTCTTTCACTATGTTAAACAGCTTTCATTTAATATGCAAATCTTTTTTAGAAGTTAACTATATTTTTCTGTTTTCACTAGGACACAATGTTTGTACGTGGACTGAAGAGGAAATGTATTGATGGTGAAGATGATATTGAAGGAAATTTTACTGGCTTTAAAGCTATTCCTTCGTATAACCTTCAGCGCCAGTCACTGCTAGACATGTCTTTGGTAAAACTTCAGCTCTGCCATATGCTTGTTGAACCTAATCTGTATCGTTCAGTGCTTATAGCCAACACAGTACGGCAGATCCAAGAAGAAATGACTCAAGATGGAAGTTGGCAGATGATAAGTCCTCAGAGTACAGGACCAGCCTCTCTTGACCGTCTTGTTTCAACAGATATTCTCTGTCGTTCTTCCAAAGAGCAAACTGAAGAAAAGCTTGCTCAAGAATATAGTGGTTTCTCTAAGAATTTTGAGGACACACAATCACAAGAGAATGTAGACATCTTAAGGCCTGCTGTACGACAAGCATCCAGAAGCTTGCAGGGAAACATGTGGGAGATGGATAGCATTCCAGAAAATAGAGTAAACTTCCATAAGGCATCATTAGATCAAATATTTGAAACCATAGAAACTAAAACTTCTGATGCTGTTGAAGATCTTTTTTCAGAAGTTGATAGTTCTTATTACAATCTTGATACTGTATTAACAGGAATGATGGGCAATACAAAAATGGGACACTGTGATCTTGAAACCTTTCCTCAAGGAGCTACAAATTCTAATTCTAACTGTAAGTCTGATCTTAATGAGCTTGATCATTTTGTAGAGATTCTGGTTGAATCTTGAAACTAAGAAAAATCATTTGAAGCTAGGTTGTAAACAATAAAACTTGAGATATTTTGTTCTCCTAAAGCTGGATGTGATCTTCCCTTACACTTGCCCCCAATTCACATCATTTTGCAAAATTGAGTTAATTTATAAAATTAACCCATAATTTGTAGGATTCAGTCTTGTAAGCATATATTTTAGTGGGCACAGTTCAGATAATCAAAAGCACACATTTAAATTGTCAAAGAGCCCAAGCTTTTTAAAAATTAATTTAAACCTACAACTCATTCTATATCACAAATTACTTTGGAACTCCCTAATTTTCAGCACACTGGCATGTCAAAAGATCTCTAGCTGTAATCATGTACTCGGTATTCTGACCATGCATTTTTTTCTATTTCTGAGACCTAACATTAAGGGACAAATTAGTATGTCAGGATTCTTCTTTCTTACCTATTTCATAACTGCAGGGTGCAACTGTTAAAAGACACTCCAGTCCTTAAAATACCACAAATGAAGTCAAGTGCTTCTTGCAGCCGACCAGAATCTTGAGATTGTACTACTGAAATTCAGAAGCAAAATGATCAAATTGAGTATGTTATTTCCCAGAAGTATTTTACTCTTAACCACCCCAGAGAAAGAGGCAGAACTGAAGATTTTAGTGCATTGCTTCTAATGATATCACTTTATACAAGGGACTAAGTTGCAGCTTCTAGCCCAACAAAAAATATTCATCCCTGAATTTAAATTAAGAAACTTTCAACTACCCATGGCATCAATACCTGCTGTTTTGTTTTATGAAACTAATTTGGTATAAAGACGAAATGCTTGCTTTTTCCTCCTTAGTTTCACATAAATACTATGTTCTGTAAGTTTATTTACCACATGAGCTCTTGAAAAATTGTAAAGCAGCAATTTCTTGTTTTCTTAGTCTTTTCTGTTTTTCTTTTTTAATTTTTTTTTAAGTATCAATGTTCAGAATATTATAGCTATTTTCTGAAGATATATTTTTTCTATGAATTGTGTCTTAAAACTGCAGTTGTTTTTTTAATTGTTTTAAAAAAGGGACTTTTCTCCCTTAGAACTGACTTTCCCTGCATAGTGCAGTACAGTAGAAATGTGTAATTGTAACTACAAGCATTCAGCCTTGAAGTAGAGTATTAGAGATCAAGTTATTTTTGAAACTTAAACATCTGAAGAAGACCTTCCAATAGGTTTCAGGAACTCTTGATGCATGTAAACTTCAGTTCAAGCCATTTTTTTGTTATCTTCAAGCATAAATTATATCTGTTTTATTTATAAGTATTTATATAACTATGTCATCAAACAAATTACTGGCTGAAGTTTACCATTTACTTTTATATTTAGGGGAAAACACCCCTTTATTGCACTAATTACGAACCAACTGTTACAGAGGCCTTTGAGTTCTCCAAATTTAAATTGTTCTATTTGCCAGTCTATAAATGTGCATTCCTGTGAGTCCTTTTAAACATATCTCAGCTAATTATTATTTAAAAGAAACATGCATTCACATGCATGTAATTATCTACTAAAACACTAGTGCATACCATTAACAATAAATTGCCCAATTTTTTTCCTTGTTAACTGGTGATATAGGTAAAACAATTGCAAGGTAAGAAAAAAAGTACTAAATTATTTTGAGAAACAAAAACATTTGCTTCAATATCAATTACCATCACAGGCAGTTTTAGCTATTTTGCATTTGTTCCCTGTGATTAAAATTGGATTGGTTGCTTGTTTAAAATAAATTCTTTGAAAATGATTTCTCTGGTGATGCTGAGATCAAATTAGATTTCAAAATATTGGACACATTTTTTCCCAGCATAAGCTCATAGATGCAGTATATCTTTATGTAAAGGAAGTTAACCGTAACTTTTTAAACCAGTAAGGTTCATTATACACAATTAAAGCAACTGCTCTATGCATAAAGATCCATGTCTTCTGTGTACATCATTAAATGTCTGTCTTGGTTTATATATTAGAACTTAAGACCATTTTGCATGATTATCCCTTCCTGAGATTTAATGGAGCAGCTTATAAGAAAGTAGCTTCATGACTGTGGCCTTAATAATTTAAGTGCTTTTGAAACAGCTAATTTGAAGATAGCACTGTATGTTTTTTAATCTTGGCAAGTACTGTCTAATTTTGTAATTCAGTTTTGTGCCAGACCACACAATTTGTAAGGAAATCTTTCTTAAACATTTGAAAGTGACTAATATCTTTTTATATTAAAGTTGAATATGAAATGACTATTCTGATATTAGTAATTTTTGTATACTAATTTTGGTCTTATGAGAACAGGACTGATGAAATTCCTTTCTGAGTAGTAGCTTAATTGAGTGTTTTAAAGTAGAAACTATTTATTGTAAGTTATTCTTGCTTTTTTTAGGGTAAAATATATTTATCCAAACAGGATTTAGAACAGGGGTGTCAAATTCACAATGACACATTGTCACGTGACATATCATAACTTTTTCCCCCTTTGCTAAACCAGGTGTAGGCGTGACCAGCATGTGACACATCTGGCCCGCGAGTTTGACACACCTGATTTTGAGAAAATCTATTGGAACCTTTAAAAAACATAACATTACAGGATTTTATATCTAGTTTTAGTATTGGGGATCTTCACCCTATTTTGTTCTGTAAAATATTCACAGGCTGTGGATCTTTCCATATCAAAATCCGAAATACTAAACAGAAAAATTGTAACTAGATAATGCAAAAATGTTATTTTTAAAAAACGACAGTGTGAAGCTATAGACTAGTCCTGCATTACATCAGTCCCAAATATCATTCCTAATGATAATACCACCGTAGAAAAGGACATAAATGGCTATAAAACCAGTTACCATACAGTCCAAACAATACAGAAAGGAACCTACAGGTAGTCCTTAATTAACAAAATTGGGACCAGCAACACAGGCATAAAAAAAAAATTAATTATGACAATAAGCTCCAGTTGTGGTTATTAAGTGAATTGTATGGTCATAAAGTATGACATCATGTGATCATGACTTGTGACTTCCAGTCACTTTCTCCAGGGATTTTGCTGGCAGAACTCAGCAGAAAAGGTTGCAAATGTGGATCATGTGACTAGTAGGTTGCAGTCGTAATTACATGCCAAATGCCAGGTACATGACTAAAAACATTACTAAATTTTTTTAGACCGTGTACGTTCTAACTGAATTTAGAAAAGTTTTAGGAACAAGGTGTTACTGCTAATGAACACAGGGAAATTATGAAAGCCAAAGGCTACCCAAAAAAAGCCAGTATGTGCTTCATTGGCTATAAAAAGTTTTTTAGGCTGACCATCTCATTGCCTTATGCAAAATTCATATGCCTTACTGGGAACAACTTATTTCTGCTTCAGTTCCCTTTTTAGGGTTAACCTCAAGCTGTACTATGATCAGGTGAGTGAGGCTTCTATTGCTTTTTTTCTGCTTGCAGGGAGTTTCCTCTGAAGGTTGGGAGGGTCAGTTTGGGTCTGATAGCCAAAGAAAGCAGGAGGTAGATTTGGCCTGGTTATGTCCAAAATAATAGTGAAGGCAATTTATTTTCTTTATTACAGGAAGTACTTAATATCACTACAGTTACTACAGCCATTGAATGGATTTTTGTATACTAATTTTGTCTGTAAAGCACTCCTTGGCATTGTATATGATTGCGCTGCGCACACCCCCACACACACATTTGACTGCATATCAAATAGGTCAGCTTTATGACTCATTGCAACCTTCTATGGTCACCTAGTCACAATTCATGTTTTTGCCAGTTTCCAGAAAATAAATGTTCATTCAAATGAATGTGTTTACTTAAGGACTGTAGCATTCGCCTCATGACATGGTAGATAGCTTCTGTCTCTTAGGATCACCTATCAACAGTAATGGTACAGTCAATAAATGCTACATTTCCCAATGAAGGATGCCTTGATGCTCTCTGAGCTTGTTTGCAGATGTTTCATTACCCAAACTAGTAACATCAGTGCTTGTTTAGCACTGGTGAATGTAAAATAGTTTGGGTAATGAATTGTCTGCAAGAAAACAAGCTCAGAGAGCACCAAGGACCTCTTCATGTCAATCCTGAGCTATAAATATTCTCCTTTATTAGTACATTTTCCTATCTTATACTTCTGTTGTGATGCTTTTTGTTATTCTACCATTGGAAGCAATGGAGGGTGCTGGCTCTGCTTTCTGTTACCATATTTCCAACACTCTGAAGTCTCTCAAGCTGCTAGAGGGAAAAGAAAAATTCCCCTGTAGTCTTTCTTTGGGATATAACTGAAGCTTGAGAAAAAAAATGGGAAAAGCTGCATAACAAAAGACAAGGTTCAATCTACACAAACCATTTTTACTACCTTAAAGCAAATGAAGTACAGTATCACCTATCCATGAGTGTTTCTCCAAAATTGTCTTTGTAATACTTTTTTACAGGAAAAAAAATAGATCAACTGAGAACTAGTAGGAAATGTAAGATAATTGTCACCAATGCAGCTCTTAATATGCTACGGCCTTGTTTCTTGGCTTTACTGCTAACTGGTTAATTATCTCAGTTGCTATATAATTCTATTTTGGATGTTTTTGTTGTTTTAAAACATTCTGTTTTTATAATTTTAGAACTATAAACTGCTCAGAATCATTGGTTGAGAGGGTTGCTGTAGAAGTTGAATAAATAAATAATAATTGAAAATGAAATTAGTTCTCCTGAAGAGAAAGTTATCGATAACACACTGAACTTCACCTCTCTAGTTTATTAACTCATAAACACTGAGCAGTTCCATACAATACCAACTGATTAAACCCTTTCTCTTTTAAACTGTACACAGCAACATTCTATGATCAGGCCTCTGACCTTTTTGTTGAAAAAACAGTAGATGACAAAAAATTGTGGGGCTCTTGGATAATTAGCCTTTGAGATACTGTTGGGATTACATTTTCGTTATCCTTGTTCCACTGGTCATAAATGATAGAGCTGAAATAGTCTCCTCTTAATGTATTTAAGGTCACCATGACAGAACTATAGGAGTTGAACTCCAATAAATTTTTAAGGGCACACCAAAACATGTCGACAGGTATCTATCATTTCCCTGCTTAAAAATTAAGTGTTAAGAAAGTAGTCCATCCATCTATCAATAAATGCAAATTTAAGCAAAGGAACTGCTCCATTTCAAAATGCTAACAGCCCTTCCCCTACAAACTTATTTTCCCTTAAAATTAAACCATTGTTAAGAAAGTCCATAAAAATGCAAACTAGGCAGTGGAGCTGCTCTATTTCAAAATGCCCACAACTCCTCCCCTACAAAAGTACCTTGGACCTTGGTTACATAACTCTGATACACAACTAGATTCTTAGTTCAAGTCAGCAAAATGAGTGATAATTTTTTTCCCAAATTGTACCATCTCCAATCATAGGAGAGACTGCAAGATTTTTCTTGATCTGTGTCTTTGGGTATGGGGTATATATGCAGCTCTGCAATAAGTACTTTAAAAAAGGAATGCATGACAGGACATTTCATGGACATAATACTATGTAGGAAAACTTGTTTTTGTTGATTGTATGAAATTGGAAATTAAAGTTCCATGACAGTGTGGGAATACATATACATATATGCATACACATATAAATACAAAAAATGTTATCTTGAACATTTTCCTACAAATATATAGAACTATGAAGGCTGTTGCTTAGCAATGATTTACTCTGAGTCATAGCATTGTTTAATTATTCACTGAATTGCTTTCTACAAATGATTTCAAAAGTGCACACAAGTTTTGCTTGCCATAGCCAATTGTGCCAAGCTATTCTGATGGTGCAAGTTTTTTAAAGGGATGCAAGTGCAATATAGTGATATGAATGACACAGTACTTATCTTGGAAAGTGGGAGAAGTATTGCATATTTGTATAATACTTATGAACTATACATTTTCTATTCTGCAAAGCTGGACAATAGCTTTAGAGAATAGCACTTTGCTTTAAAAAGTGAAGGATCTTTTTTAAAATGAATTTTATTAGATTTTTTAAAACAATAAATAATATCAGCTTATATTTAGAATGAAAAAAGGAAAAAAACCAAAGACAATGCAGAAAAGCAAGATAAGAAAAAGGGAGATTATAAAAAAACGGGTCCTTGGTGCTCTCTGAACATAGTTGTTTTGCAGATTTTCATTACCCAAACTAGATAACATCATCAGTCCTAGAACCAAGCTCCACGATCACTAAGAAACTCTCATTTTAATCCTGAGGTACAAATATTCTCCTTAACAGATTATAACAAAGTGACTTTCAATTTTCATTTATGGCAGTTATATGTTAGCCTATTCTTCTATGGTTACATCATTGCTTATATTTTATAATACTTTTGTTTTAATGAAAACCATATATCATTTTTTTTTTATTTCCTGCAAAAAGTCAATAAATGGTTTCCAATTATCATTAAACTTAGTCAATGTCTTATTTCTAAAGTAGTCAATTTGGCCATCTTAGAAAGTTCCATCATTTCACCATCCATTCCTACATTGCAAGTAAAGTCAAATCCTTCCACTTTGTGCATATAATAGTCTTACTGCAGTTATTATATATAAAACAAAAATTGCATAATTTTTCCCCAACTGTTTATCTATCCATCAATCCCAAAAGAAAAGTTTGTTTTCAATTGTATATGAATCTTTAAAATCTTCTGTATTAGTAAATGTAATTGAGCCCAAATTTTTCTGATTTTACACATCCAGCTAAGACTGTTGTTGGTTACATTTCCAGCATAAGTTTGAAGAATCTTTATACATTAAAATGGTTTTTCCACTGATATATACCAAGTAATACATCATTTTATAAAAAATTTCTTTATTGTAAATTTTTATCCTTCCAACCACATATTTTCTCACTGATCTATTTATATACTATTTGTGTATCCCAAATTTTAGACTTTTAATCATTACAAACTTCCATTTGTTCTTGTTTCATACTTTAGCAAAAGATTATACATTTTAACAATCATATGTTGACCATTTGTACACAATTCCATTTCAAATTCAGCCTTAATTACTCAAAACCAAAAGTTTGGCAGCTATTTTAAATCTTTCTGTTAACTTTAGACAAGAAAACTATCGGTATCTATATCCTTCTACTACTAACATTTCTCTTGTTTTTATTCTACATTCTCCTTGACAAAATTCTAATGTGTCTTAGGAAGTCAACCATTTATCTTTAGTAATCATTTGTCTTTTGTAAAATATACACTTACCTTGGTTTTATCCAGTGGTGGGATTCAAAAAATTTTACTACCGGTTCTGTGGGTGTGGCTTGGTGGGTGTGGTTTGGCTTGTTTTGCAAGGCTTGGCATGGCAGGTGTGGCAGGGAAAGGATACTGCAAAATCTCCATTCCCACCCCACTCCTGGGGGGAAGGTTACTGCAAAATCCCCATTCCCTCCCCACCCCACTAACCTGATTTCCAGCTCCTTTCTCCTGTGTAAAGCAACAAAAGAAGACCAGGCCGATCAGCTGGGATTCGGGAGGCAGAGAATAGATGGGGGCAGGGCCAGTCAGAGGTGTTATTCAGCAGGTTCTAACCAGTTCTGGAGAACTGGTAGCGGAAATTTTGAGTAGTTTGGAGAACCAGCAAATACCACCTCTGACATGGCACAAAAGTCATTCAATAAGACAGAATTCACTGGCTTCATGAAAGTAAATCATAAACCGTATTCTACAAATCACTGCAGCTGATTTCACACAATCTTTTAATCCAAACTCAGAAGTACCATGTGGTGTGCAGATTTAAACTTTTAGCAGAAATAAACAGTAAAATTTTACTGGGCTGCATTTTCTGCTGAATAGGGTGAGGCAAGAAGAGAGGGCCGTAGTTTTCTACATATAGTAAATGATCTCAATATCCTTGATATGCTATTTTATTGTGTCTAGAAATGAATGCAATGGCACACTAATTTCATATCATTGCAATATACACCAAGTATATTAAGTCATCAGAGCTGAGCTCATCTCAAAAGAGATTGTTTTCACAGCAGAATTTATATACAGATTTCTTTTCAAAACACAAATATAGCAAAAGCATACTAATTTCTATTTTTCTGCCCAAAAAAACTCAGCAGTCCTGACTTATGATGCAGAAGGCCAGCAAACTGCCTTTGAAAAATTATGGTACTTCTGTCATATAAAACATTAAGATTACAAAGGACATACTAGATAATGTTGAAGTTCCTACATCCACTGCAACTTTTTTTACTTTGGCTCAGGATGTCCTGACTAGATGATTGATTAATTGACTATTTTTACATAAAATATGGCTATTTGGCTTATTGTGATGTGAATATAAACATTCATGGAATAGGGAAGAGTTGTAAAAAAAAAAAAGACAAGACAGCAGGCTCAGTAGCATAATCAGAACTCTGGCTCTTGTTAATGTTGCAAATAGGCAGGCTTCAACTGTGCTACTGTACTGAGATTGCGATCTTATCTTTTTTACCCCCAGTGACTATGATTATGTGTACAAGTCATAGAGACCTATGCTACATGCAAATAATAAATAGGGTTGTACAATTTCAAAAAGGATTTAGAAGAAATGCTTTGGACTTTGCACTAATGTGACCATAGCATAGTATGTGACCATACTACCAATTAGAACAGCCATGTTTATCAGTTTCCATGCAAGCTTTAAAAAAGGTATCTGTTTTGCTGAGTGTCATTAAAATAAATTTTTAAGCATCATTTGCTTTTAGCCTTGTTCAGAAACCTGAGAATAGGTTGGGGCTGCTTTAATGAATACAGAAAGGTGCAATGCTCATGCTGTGTTTGAAGTGCTTCTTCCAAATCATTTCTGTGCAGCCCTGATATCTCACTATCCACCACAAAGCCCAACTTGAATAACAGGTAGTCCTCATTTAGCTATTGCCTTGTACAGGGACTTTTTGCAGATATAAACGAAACATAATTTTGTGACCAATTTTCACATTTATGACTTTCATAGGTCTGTAAAGTAAAGCTAAAGGTCAGGAGGGTTGCGTTTTCGCTTAGTGACAGCTTTGCTTAATAACCAAGTTTGCCCTGGTTGCTAAACAAAGATTATCTGTATTTTTAGCACTTCCTCCCAATAGTTCTAAAAATCAGCTAGGTTGGGGGAAAAAACACCTAGATCTTCAACATCATAACTGCATTCGTAGAATGAAGGAGGCTGAAAGGATGTTAGAGGTCACCTACTGTAATTAGTTCTGTTTTCTGTAGGTTAAGTTTACCCTGAACTTTTAACTGTTCCTCCCAGTACTTGGTTTCCAAACCCTTCACTATCTTGGCAACCTAGTCTGAATTTGCTCCAATTTCTCACTGTTCCTTTTGAAGTGTGGTATCCAGAACTGATTACTCTAAATGGCCCAGTGGCATTCCATTTGATGTTTCCTTCCAATGCGGTCATAAAATTATAACATAAAAACATAAGCAATTCCCTGCTTTATTGGACCCACACTGGTCCAGCAGTTCTCATTGTGGCCAACCAACTGCATAAGAAAACCTGCTGGTTTACCAGCAATCATGCTGCAATTTAGGCTAATAAGGGTAGATCATTTATTCATCTTTGAGCCCATCTAACAGTGTAATCAAGTCTATATTTTATCATTGTATGAAGGAGATATCATGAAGCACTTTGATGAAAGCTTTATTGAGGTATAGGTATACTATCATAGGAGAAAATTAGATGTTGAATAGGAAAAGCCAAATGTCCCGTCCCCCCCTTAAATTACCATTCCAAACAATGGACAATGTCACCTTAACATTTAGAAGGCCAAGCAATGTTGATTAAGCTGAGAAAAGATACTAGAAGCAAAGGTTCTGGGAAGCAAGGCCACTATAAGATAAACCCATAAAATTATCTCTTTAGAAAGAACTGCACTACTAAAATACTGTTTCTTGTCTCAATACACCAGGTTTTTTTTAATTCCAAGGTTACCACATAGATACCACTGTATTCCTGATTTTGTAAACTACATGCATCGTTCACATGTAATGTGTTTAACCCTGTGGTATTAGTAAATCATATGTATTCTAATTTGCATAGTAATATGATGGAGTTTGCATTCCAACCCCTTTTAAATTTGCTTTTTCTGCCTTTAGTACCATAATAAACAATTGGTGCTTTGACCAAAATGTGTACTGGTCTCCATTATAAACAATTCTTGGCTGAAATTGTTGAAAGTTCTCCTTCAAATTGGTGTTACAAGTTTTGGCAATACGTCTGTCACAAATTAGACATGTGGTCATTGAGGTGTGGATTGTTGTGGGCAATCAGTAGAGATGGACAGCCCCAATTATTGATCCTTCCCCAAATGTTTTTATCTATGTGAAAGTCTTGACCATGGGAAACACTGAGTCAAGATTTATATTGAGTACAGGTACAGTAAGCAGGATCAGGCTTTTCAACAGGGAACATCCTAAATGCAAGGGGGATTACCTGATTCTTGACTCCACTATTTCAGGTCCTAAAGTATAGTAGGTCATATCCCAGCTACAGATCTTGCCAGTGAAATTTCATCTGAACTTATACAATATATTTATGGCTCTTGGGCCATTAAATATCTGCAAAAATGGCAATCTATACAAAATCTACCAAGAGTTCTGGTTCCCTCAACAACACATCTGATCTTAGAATTTTCCAACATCTGTGTTTCCATTTGGAAAGTGTGCATCTAAGTGTATAGTCTAGTATGCTCCTTTCATCCATCAAGACAATTAGCATCTGTAAGTCCTCTTGACTTCTGAGCAAAGAAATCTCAGACACTAAATCTTAAGCACAGGAACTCTTCTAAGTTTGCAGAACACCCAAAAGGAATGTTACATTGATCACCAGGAAAGAATATGTAAGTAGCTTCAACCTCATTAGAAATTTTCAGAGCCCATAGCCAGATCTTATTCCATGCAGTACAATTCTTGCTCATGAACACTGTACTTGCAATTACATACAAAACACTACTTTTAGCCTCTATCTAGTTTAAAAATAAATTTCATCCCCTCTTCTGGAAGGTGGTATTGGAAGTCGTGTAAAACCTCATACAGTATATGCAGATACAAGATAAACTCCGTATCTGTTTATGTCTGAAAGCTTCAGGGAAAATAGAGTTTATATACCATTCTAATAGATTCCAAAAAGAATTATTTGTTGATAATTGTCTGTGCTTTTTCAGAACAGCATCTTACCCATCACTGTGTGGATGCCACTGGAGCAAAGAACCTGTTAACTGTTTTTTTATTGTTTTTTGATAAATGGGGTTTGCTTCTCTCATAAGATTCTAGCATGGGTACTTATTTCAGCAGTCAGATGCCATATTTACAAAAGTATGATTATAAAATTACAGATCCACATACCAAATCCACAAAATTATTTCTGCATATAGAGGTGGAACAAAGACACTAAAATTCAGTTGGCCAAAAATACTGCAAATACTGGTTTCTCGTGGCCAGATGTCATTCCACATATGGAAATTTTCATAGGCAAAACTATTCCTAACAGAAAACATGATCTTTCTCCTTTTGAAATTGTGAATGGTTGACCAATGCTAGGAAAAACCAGCTCCGATTGGCTTATTTCAAAAGAAAACTTTGCTAGTCTGGATGAAAATCTAGTAAAGCACTTTCTGTCCTTACTAAATTATTTCTATTTCCACCATGGTGAAACTGGCATCCTCATCTCCTAACTTAGCAGTATTCTCCTGCATGAAAACTGGGGAAACAATTGTCTGTCATCACAGGGGATAGGACCACACTATAAAATGTTTGGATAATTCACATTGCTCTGAAATGCAAGGATTAAACTACTTGGACATACATATCCCATTGCTGGAAAGTAACTCCTTTGGAGAATCTGCTTTCTAACAAGTAGTTTACTGCCACTCCTCCAAAAGTGAAGAAAAACCAGTTGAAATACGATCAGGTTAACAATCATCATCATTATTGGACAATATGAACTTTGAGCAGTGCACTCTGAAAGCCTCTGCTCCAGCATTATACTGTTTCTGCCCTGAAATTCGTTCACATTTACTGATATTAAATCATTGTTGGCTGAAATTCTTTCACATATACTTGCATTAAAGCAGTGGTCCCCAACCTTTTTTGTACCAGGGACCAGTTTCACGCAGAAACACTTTTTCAAGGACCGGCAAAATCAATTCTTCCCCAATAGTAAAGAGCTTCTTAGCTTTAGCAATGCGGTCCATGAGTTAGGCGTGGAAGTTAGCGCGGAAGTTAGGCGAGGGCAGAAGTGGTTGTCTTTCAAAATAAGACACCCAGAAGCAAAAACATATTTTAATCACGATTATTCATTCTTTGCAGCCTGGTACAAAATGATCCACGGACTGGTACTGGTCCAGGGCCCAGTGGTTGGGGACCCCTGTATTAAGCGACTGTTGGCTTTGTACTCTTCTTGATCATTTGCAATTGGCAGGAGATATATTTGGGAGTAAAATAATTGACAATCCTTGCTTATCAATAGCCTTCTACAGCAACATTTGAAGTTATAATGGTGCTAAATAGGTTTGTGACCAATCCTTGCAATTTATGACCACTGTCACCTAATCACTTTGCATGCTTCATAACCTGCTTGCAATGAGCAGAGTTTATACAAAAGGCAGAAATAAAATCATACATGATCATGATTTTGCACTTAGCAAACACTAAATGTTTAGCAAACTCTAACCCTAACCCTAGCTCTTAACAACCCTGATCCCTAACCCTAAGTTGTAAGTCTATCAGTTATGTGATTTTGAGCTTAGCAACAGGGTTGTTGGTCCTAATTGTTGTTAATCAAGGACTAACTGTATGCATTATGAAACAATGGAAATGTTAAATGGAAGCCATCTATTATTATCAGTACTTGAAAAGCTTTTGTATCACAGAATTTTCAGGGTCTGAATCACTAATGTTAATCTGCATTTCTTAACCCTTTTTTCTTTTCCTGATTTGTGTGTGCATTTATTTAACAGAACCAAATGGAGTGGTAAAACAACATGTGAGGACATTCTTAATATCTGAATATTTCTTGATATCTGAACATTATGTTTGAGGGTCTAAGAAAACCTTTTGTTTTGGAAGAAACAAAGATTTTCCTCAAGTAGCACACAAGATTTCTCTCTGACTTTACTCAGCTAAATTAAACCTAAAGAGCTGGAGATGAAACAGTTTATATAGGGTTCGACAAATAAAAATATGATTAACCAGCATGATTTAAGCATAAACGTGAATGTTTTTTCTGGTGGATGCATATATAGGGCAGTTTTTATGTAGGTAACAATGTAGAACTGAAAAAGCTATGATTATTGACAAGAATATTTTAGTACATAGTTCCTTTCTAAAGAATTTTTTTGGGGAGGCTTATCTTATATTTAGGCTTTATTTGCCAAAGCTTTTGCTTGCCTCCCAGTATCTTTTCTGAGCTTTATCAACATTGCTTGGCCTTCTAAGTTATTTTATCACTGAGCTGACATGACCTATTGTTTGGGAAGGTAATTTAGGGAGAGAAATGTTTTGCTTATCCTAACCAACGCCATGTTTTCTCCTAACAATGATTCTTATGTGTAATGTAGCATGACAAAAGAAAATGAACCATGGGGATATAGTTTAATATATTATATGAATAAAGAAAATGTGTTAGTTGATTCTCAAATTTTCCCCAAAAGGATTTATTTAGGTCTAAGAGACTTTAATTTTTTTGTAACTAAAGTAATTTCCACAATTACCCCTATCATAAATAAATAAATAAATAAATAAATAAATAAATAAATAACTAAAGAAAGAAGGAAGGAAGGAAGGAAGGAAGGAAGGAAGGAAGGAAGGAATTCAATTTCTCTGCCTTCCCTAGTAAGATCTTATTTTACCTATCAGGTAATTCGGAAATCCAAACAACCCTACAAGAATTTATCAGGATCTCTAAGATGCTTAGGACAGACCATCTTAATTGGTCTTCCACCCATGGAGGTCTTACATTGCAACCATGTCAAATACCCCAAATAATAATTTAATCTTCAGATCACACAGCATTTGCTCTGAGGCACAGGTAACATGAAGGTTATGTTTACCTGCATGTGTCAGGCTTATGAGTACCTGAAACAAACTCAGTGTCATGAATGCATAAACTTCTTAAGTATTCTCAGATCCATCTCCCCCATAGTCCACAGGCATCAAGGTTCAATCCTCCAATAGTAAAAGTTGAGGAATCAACAAAACCCATCTAGAAACAAAACCCAGGACCTCAGGAATGGTAGTAGGTGAGAAAAATCCTCAATTTGCAAGAACTCACATTCTATCATCCCAAATGTATGAGCTATTTATAAGCTTTAAAAAAACAAAAAGATTACCTCCTCAGCTCTGACATTGTGGCTGCTGTTTGACCTGAAATTTAGGACAGCAAATCACTGTAAGCCACACTTTTGTCCAATTTCAACTATGTGTCAGTAATATGTAAAGTAATATGCAAACTGATCTGCAAAGAAACATGTCAAACATAAGAACTGTGATGGGATTGTTTCACAGAAAAACTTGCTCCCACAAAGACAACCATTATTTTAAACAATCCTAATCTGATTCTATTTTATAGAATTTTATAATTATGGAAATACAGTGAACTACCACCTGCAATGAGTCTTCCAGTATAAGTTCCATTTAACTAAGAGGTGTGTGCTCTTACTTGGCACCATTAACTAACTTTTCCTCAGCGCCTCAGTTGAAATGGGATCATCCTTGAAGAAGCAGCCTGAGGTATTTAACTCTGTTCAAGATGAATCCTTGTGGAACGTCAAAGCTTCATTCCGCTACTAGACCCAGAGGAGAGGTGAGCTATTTTGAGACTCCAGGGCTGGCCCGCTACGTTTTTTGCTTCCATATGTGATTAAAATCGGGCTGAATGACTGCGATACTGCAGGACTGCCGCCTTAGCTCAAAGGCAGCGTCCCCACTGTTCCTTCCTGGTGAACTCGTGGAAAAGGCGGCTTCACAAGAGGGAGGTTTAAAGTGCCACGAGAGAAACCCTGGATAAATGGGGATTATTTGCCTATACGGCTGTACAGTATTCCTAAACGTGTTTATTAGGGAGGAGCTCCCACCGAAATGAGTAAGACCTGTCTTTAAATAAAGCGGCTACCGAAAGGCCTCACTTGCCCTTTTTCCACCATCAAAAAACCGCTCCCGTCCTCCCTGAGGGAGGCGCAGACCTTCTGGAAGAAGCCGCAGCTGAGCAAAAGTGGGGGGGGGGGGAGGAAGGAGGGAGGAAGAAGTAGCGGGTGAATATTTCATTGGACGGCGGCCCAAGTCTAGCCCCGCCCTCTTTTAACTCAGAACTACTCTCCGAGACGAAGCCGATCCCGCGAACAGAAAGCCAGTAAAAATCGGTTGCTGGGCAAGGTGGGGCGTGGCTGACCAATCGCGAGGAGCGCTCGAGAAGGACGAGGAAGAGTGGGCGCACACACGCCCCTCCTTCCTCTGAGACCAGGGCTATTCCTGCACGGGGGAGGAGTAACGGCTCTTGTTGTCGCCGAGTTCTGGCGGGGAGGGGGTGGGGCTCATTTGCTGCTGCCACCGCCCTCTCCTCCTCCTCTCCCCCCGCCTCCTCTCCTCCTTCCTCATCTCAGCAAGCAAGCCTTTGGCCACCCCAGCCCCTCTGAGGGATCCCGGCTGGCTGGGTTGGGAGCCAGCGCCGCGCCGCCCAGCCGAGGGAAAGGGGATCCCGTGTATCCCTCGACTCTCTCTGGAGCCCTAGCAGGTAAGCGAGACTCTGGCTGGCTGGCTGAACTCGGGTCTGGATCGCGGGAACGATGGACACGGGGACAGGCGTCCGGGAAGGTGCTCCGGGAAGCCAAGTGCGGGCTGGTGGCGGTCGTGAAGGGCGAGGAAAGACTGTGCTGAGCTAAATTGAGAGGGGGAGGTCAGGAGTTACAACTAAAAGAGATCAGCATTTCGGGTATCTCGGGGAGTTGGGAAGGAAACAGAGGCTGGCGAATGTGGCGAGGGAAACTTATGATTGGGGGGTATCTCGGCCAGAAAAACTAAAGAATTGGGGGCCTGGGAGGGGCACCTTACAAACGACGGTGTGAATCGTCTGGGAGAAGCTTGCTTGGGTAAGGAAATAACTACGTTGTGCAAGTCGTCGTCATTCCCTCCCCCCCCTCCTCCTCCAATATACACAGGCACGGTGAGCCGGGCTAATTCCCCCACCCCCGTAAACAGATATTTTTCAGATGTTTGGAATTATAATGGCCCTCCTTTTGGTTGTGACAATAGAGGGTTACAGATCACACTTGGAGGGCTCAGATTTGGGGAAGGAACTCCAGTTATATAAGGAAGACTGGGAGGGAATGATAGATAAGAGAGCAACATGATGGTGGGTATCAGGCTGAGATTCACAAAAGCTGCCAAAAAAGAGGAAATTAAGGTTTGGGGAGGGAGGGGTGTCAAAGAGTCTGCTGCTAAAAAGCGGAGAAAAAAGCCAAGTAGAATGAGCGGGAGGAATTGAGGAGCCCACTGAAGAGATGGCAAGGAAGAAACTGCTGGTGCTCTAGTCTGGCTGGTCTTTGAATGCCAGAAACAATTTTGTGGCAGGCTTGTGGGGCTGAATGAAGGCTTCAGGAAAAGTGGGTGGAGCGTGAACTGAGGAGATTTATTTGACTGAAAGCAGTAGAGAATCAGCTGCGGTTTGTTTCTGCTTTGGTTTAGCTAGTTAGGGTCCTGTACAAAAGATATATCGATGATATATGTTACTTTTGAGGCTGTTCTTCAATAAGTCTTAGGAATACAATATGAAGTGGGGGGATGGAAGCTGAATCCAGCAATGGGGGTGGGGTGCTTTACAAATGTTCTGTTACAATGTTTGGAGAGGTGTATCTTGGCAAAGAGATTGAGCTTAGATAGTATATTTTCAGGAAACACTCTTTTTTTCTGGGTAGGAGTATAATGGATAAAACACTGGGATTGTAGAATAGGCTTAGAGTATTGATATCTAGATATGTTTTTGGAAACCTTTATATAAAGGTAGCTGAATAAGACCCCTTGTAAGTTGAAGTTTGATTAAAGACAGGGAAAAAGTTAATGCCAGGAAATAAATTTAGAGCTGCATAAAAAGGTGTGGGGTCTCTTTCAATGTTAGCTTTAACCAGAGAGCTACAACTGGTATTCTCTGATGATCTCCATCCAAGCATTAACCTGACCGCACCTGGTGTAACTTCCAAACTTAAGGTTGGCCAACTGAGAATAAAGTTATATTCAGGTGATATGAAATAGGGTGAATGATAAAATACTAACGTTCCTATTATGTTTATATTGTATTTTGGAGGTGTTAAATTCTGCTTTTGACAGAAAAGTAAAATTTAAAATAATACATAAAATTGAAAGTAATATGCAAAATATGCAAAAAGTTCTATCCATTTGAGTATTTAGGAATACTTAATACTTTAGTTGCTCTGAACTGATCACAAAAATGGGGATTCTAGGATGCTTTTTTGGTTATGGATGTTCACAGTTCATGAGATCTATATCTCCAAAGTGAAGTATGTAAAAGTATGTAAAAACTGTAAACTGTATGTATGTACACTATGTAAAAAAACCAAGTATATAAAAACTAATTAAAATGGAGTTAATACTGCAGATTTGAAGATAAGAGAATTGCATTTAATATAGAAGTTCAATACTGTAAGATACATTAAATTTGGGTAGGGCTTATTAAAATACATTGTGGGAGGATTAGGCACAATAGAAACTGGATGACTAGAAAGCAGATGTGGAAATTATTTGAGACTAGCATATTGGGGACATATGAATGAAAAAAAAATCGAAGTGCGCCTCAAGAATGGTCAGATCAGAGTTAAAAAATGTCAATTGGAAAAAGTGCTTAAGTTAGGATTAAGGTTAGGATAAAGAAATTCATCTTTTGCTGGAAACTATCCTGTGATTAACTTTAAGGTGGACCTAGTTATGGAATAAAACTATATATAATTGGATGAAGGATTTGGTGAGAAGCTTGCTATCAGAAGTTTGAAGGATAAATGTTTTCATTTAAGAAATTTGGCAGTTTGAATAAGTTTGCAAATTTGTTGGTAGGCAGGTGTAGCTTTATCCTCAGGAGAAGAATTGTAATGAGATTGTCTTCTTTTAAATAGTTGTCAGCCTGGAGTGGGCTTTTTCATCATCTAGAAAATAACAGTCCGGTAAACTAAATCTTGATACTGTGGGAGGTACATGCAACAGCTTCCAGGAACTTCTGTCTAGTTTCATTTTGGATATACTGCCCCTTGTGTCTTAACTCATAGAAAATGAAATGCAGAAAGAGGAGAATTTCTCACTGCTTTGGTTCCTTATTTCAACAGAAATAGTTCATTAATGCAGAGTTTAAAACAATGCATTAAGGGCAATACTGCTTTAGGTTTATGTTAATTTCTATAAATTCTAGAGTTTTCTACAATCAGCAATACTGTGATCTGAAATTAATCATATTCTTTGTCTCTTTGGTAGTAAGTATTACTGGCAATTTCTAATAGCAATTAATGACACATTTCTGTCCTGTAATATTTGTTTTCCTCATAGGTGTTATACTTGATAAAACATTAGATTCCAAATTAAAGACTCTTAAAAAAATAAAGCAAAGAATAATAAAATCTGAAAGCATGGCTATGTAACTCTCATAGCATCTTATGCAGTACAGAATTTTGAAGACATTGCTGTGTCTGGGTCTTCATGTATTTTTGGAAGGAAATGTAAAATCACCAAACCGGTAGTTACACCAGTCAGATCCCATCCCTGTGTATAGCTATCAATTAAACACATTTATTTTCACAGTGCTACAAATATCCACAAGGCAGTAAATATGAATTAGAATATTCTTATTAGCCACAATTTATTTTTAGGATTAATCTTTGTTAAATACTTTCATATAACAAAATCTTTAATTTTTCTTCAAAATTGCATCATTAGATTGAAAAGGACTGTTGACTTATCAGAACTGTGTTTACACAACTATTTTGTACAAACTGCACTATACCTGAATTACTCTGGCTGAAACTATTTTTAGTTTTAAGTTTAAGGCTTCATATTTTTTCAAAATGCATTTTGAGGTGACTTAACGATTTCACAGGGTTGCTGCCTGCAGGCTTTCTTAGAAGTTGTAATAGATAGAAGTAGAATTTTAATCTGCTATTCTTCTATTTTTCATAACCTTCATGCAGACCTCCAATCCATCAGCCATTCCACCACTGCTACTTTCTTTTAAATGGTATGACTCGGGAAAAGGTAGCAAAATATATTTCTACCATTAAAGAAGTATTTGTAACTCAGGGTTAAAATGAGGGGTGCTTGGTGCTCTAGGAGCAATTAATTCGTGGAACAAATTGCCTCCAGAAGTTGTGAATGCTCCAACACTGGAAGTTTTTTAAAATATGTTGGATAACCATTTGTCTAAAGTGTGGCGTAGGGTTTCCTGCCTAGGATTGGGTTGGACTAGAAGACCTCCAAGGTCCCTTCAAACTCTGTTATTCTATTCTATTCTTGCAGACATTTCATTTCCCAAACTAGGTAACATCATCAGTGCTAGACTAGCACTATTGATGTTACTTGGTTTGGGTATTAAAATGTCTGCAAGAAAACAACCAAGCTCAGAGAGCACCAAGGACCCCTCAAATCTTTTATGGAAAAGGAACATCTTCTGCATGACTTTAAAGTAAGCTGTAAGAACAAGTACAAAGTACTAGTTTCTCCATTTTAACATAATCGTACCAAAATATTTCACCATTCAAATTGACAAGTAAACTGTTGTATTAGCTAACAAATTCAAGCAGAGCAAAAGTTATGAGCAAGATTGGAAAATAGAGCTGTTATAATCCCAAACCAATTATAGCTTTGTACTGTTAAAATATAGTGATATTGAATATATTTGGCTATTTTTAATTTCTCATTAAAACTTTAGTTCATTTCCATATCAAAGCAACTAGTATTGATTTTGAAAACTTAAGAAAATATAAAATTATAAAGAACGAAAAGCAAAGTCTCCAGTCCTCTCCTGCTGCCGTACTTTGGTTGATAATGGCTTTAAGCCCCTATAGGTAGTTCTTAATTTACAAGCACAGTTGGGACCGAAGGTTGTAAAATCAGGTGTGATGTGGTTTTACCACGTGGTTGCTGCTGTCATTAAGCAAATCCAGCTTCCTCCATTTATTTACTTGTGGCAGCTCCCTAGGAATGTGATAAATGGTAAACACATGACCCCCGAGACAATGAAACTGTGGTAAATACATGCTGGTTGCCAAGCACCTATGTTTTGATCATATGACTGCAGGGACACTGTGACAGTTATAAGTGTGAGGAGGACTGGTCAAATGTCACATATTTCAGTACATTATAACTTCAAATGGTTAAATGTCCAATCACAGGTCAAAGACTACCTATTGTTACATGAATAGGTAAGTTCTTGATTTGAGCTTATTCTTCCTCTTTAATTTGCCTTTCAAAATGAATAAGATCCTAAAATCTTAGAGGACTAAATTGTAGGAATGAGAAGAGATTCAACAGATGCTACAAGCAGAATCCCAGAGGTGTTCACTTAAGTGTAATTCCTATTGTTTTCAGTGAGACTGTATTCCTAATGAGTATATTTAGGATTGCAGTTTAAAAATCTGTTTCCAAATCTATATACTGTGATTTTTATTAAAACTTTTAAAAATAAACATACATCTTAACAATTAGAAAATAAGGAGGGGAAGAAAAATAGTAAAGGGAAGAAAAAATAGTAAAAATAGCAAATAGTAAAAAAAATAGTAAAGAAAAATAGTAATAAAAGTATAAGAAAAAAAATAGAAAAAGAAAATGCAACAGGTGGTTTACAATATTCTTCACATCAGTTGTAAGTACAGATATATTTTGAACTCTGTGTCTAAAGTTGCATTTAGAGTTAAAAGTTATATTGCTTTTTCTATAATCTATCCTGTCTAATCTTCAACACTGTGTATCACAAGTTCATTTTTTTATGCAAAAAGTCACCAATCTTGATGACAATCTATAGATGTCTTTTCTATAATCAAAGAAGTCAATGTATCTTGCAGCAAAATCTGTCAGTTTACCAACCATTCCTCCATCGTGGGTAGTGTCAAATCTTTCCATCTCTGTACATACAGTAATCTTACCACTGTAAACATATATTAAAATAATCTTCCATGGAGTTCTAATTGTTTACCACTGAACAAATTTTCTTGCAATTGCTCCCATTCAATGTAGTTTATATTAAAATCTTTACAGATAAAGCATATTCGTAAGCTGACAACCAAATCAATATTGGTTATCCAGTTCAAATTAACTGTCAGTTTACTTTCAACAGAAAAAGTTGCATTGGTGAAGGTACGTCTAAAATTATACATAAATTAATGTGTTAAAATCGAGTACTCTTGTAATCTATGAATGTTTTCATGCTATCTGTCCACTAACATACAG
This sequence comes from Laticauda colubrina, assembly GCA_015471245.1. Classification (NCBI taxonomy): domain Eukaryota; kingdom Metazoa; phylum Chordata; class Lepidosauria; order Squamata; family Elapidae; genus Laticauda; species Laticauda colubrina. The sequence goes on from BLBF01000005.1 coordinate 627,896, forward strand.
TAACTGAATCATTTATATTACAGTGTATCTTAAACTAAAATTATATAAAAATCTCTTTTGTTAACAAGGAAATACTGGATAGAATAATTGTTCAAAACTGACAACGCAGGAGGAGTATATATGTTACTCATTTTATATCTCAATATGTATGGTAGAGATAATGCCAGGGCAATTGCATTGTGCCCAATATTTTAATATGTATTTAATAAAATTCAGTTTAAAAAAATTGAATCATAATATAATGGTACAGCCAAACATTCATAGATGCTACCCATCTTGCTGTCTGGAGCAACTCTGGATTTAACTGACAAATAGGTGGCCATTTGGGAATAATAGTGCATGAATATAGATGTGATATAATTCTGAATTGCATTTTGTCCTTTGAATTTGGATTCGTGTACAGACCAAATAACTGGACCAAGTGATCATTAATATACCTTACCAGGATCATTTTGGATCATAATGTAATTCTAACTTGTAATTTTAACTTTGTGTTGTCATACATAACATGTTTCCTTATGGTATGTTTCCCCCCAAATAAGACCCATTCATTTTTGTTGTTGTTCCAAAAGACACATTCGGGCTTACTTTGGGGGAAACATAATATCAGAGTGGTCAGCCCATCCCCTGGCATGTGCACAAGAGACAGCAAGTGTGCAGGGCTGATGGTGTCCGACAGCAGCTGTAGCCCACTGGCCCCTTTGTTGGTGCACTCTGGAGTTGCACAGCCTGTGCAGTGCAGTGCAGATGAGTTGATTACTTGTCCAAGCAGCGGACAGAGGCAGAGGCTCGGGTGGGGCACATGATCCTGACATAACACATAGGCCATAGGAAAGGTGAGATTCGGTGGATCGGAGCAGGAGGGTGGCTGTGAGAGGTTCACGACCTGTGCTGTGCTGGCTGCAGCTGCTACCAGACGCTGTCATACTCTGTGCCCTTACAGTGCTGACCACACATACACACACACATGCCAGCTTATGATTACTATAACTGGGGCTTATTTTGGAGATTGGGCTTATATTAGGAGCACGCTAAAAGATCAGGCTAGGGCTTATTTTCTGGTTGGGGGAAAATGGGGATATACAGTCATGGAAAAATTAGTAGACCAAAAAAATGTAGACATTAAACAAAATATTCTTGCATTTGTCCTTGCTTCCACCACTTCAGACACTGCCTTTTGTTTTTCTGTTGTAATACACATTTGAAATAAGTCAGTGTTGTTACATTGATTCAAAACAATATTTTGCACATGCAGCACTTTTGACATCTTTTCATGCAGCCACTAAAGAGCAGCTGAACTCTTCATTTGAAACAATTCAAGGGGTGCTGACTGGAGTTTCTTCTTAACCAATCTTACTTTTAAGTGTACAGACAAGAACACCGAAAAAAATTATTCAGGTGTTTGCTGAATGCAAGATGCCTTGATAATGAGTTAGCTCTAGATTACCCTGTCCTTTATTCTTTCCAGTCCCAGATTACACGAGCTGTATTTTCAAATTAACAACTTTGGAGATGGGTAATGGAGTAGATAGCACCCCACCTCCTTCCTGCGCATACTTTGCTCCCTCCCTCTTCATCCTGGTTAGCTTTAATTGAATTTTAAACTTATGTTCCTTATTGTTTTATAGTGTATTTTAACAGAATGCCTGTAAAGCACTAGAGACCCTTCTGGCAAGAGGGGAAACATACAAATTTAATAAATAAAATAAACAACTTGCACATTCATATTAATATTCTATAAAGATGAAAAGCTGTATTGACATTCAAACAATGGGAAATGCTGTTTTCCTTTAGATCTTCTAATGAACCCGTGGAAGTTAAAAAGAGTGTGGGCATCTTTTTATGTACTTTCAAGCCTTCATGTGTTCAGGTGAATGTTTTAAGGCCCTGTCACACTGCCCAACGGATGCAAAACATTAGTAAAAAGGACACAACGGATGAGAAAAATGTTCCATCCGTTGTTATTCGCTCTCAAAAGGGGCAAAAATTTGCATAACCAGAGCGGATAACACGGAAAGGAACGGACGCGGGGAGGACACAGAGCGGATGGAAAGCGGATGCGGAACGGAAGCCCAGTGGATGGAAGCAGATGGGAGCGGATGTCACATCCGCGAGGCTTCCGGGGGACCTCAGCAAAGCGGACACGGAACGGATACAGCGGATGCAGAGCGGACACGGAACGGATGAAGCGGATGCACAGCAGATGCACAGTGGATAAAGCGGATGTACAGCGGAAGCCTAGCGGATGCACAGCGGAAGCCGAACGGATGCCGAGCGTTAATTGCGCATGCGGGGGGGGTGCACTGCGTAAGCCCCGTGGATATAAAGGGAAGCAGCTCCCAAGCAGGTCACCATTTGGAGGAAAGACCTGCTGCCGGATACATCGAGTCCTTGCCTGCCCTGCCTGCATGCCTGCCTGCAAGCCTTGCTGCAAGCCTTGCTGCCAGCCTGCCTCCAAGCCTGCCTCCCAGCCTCCTGGCCAGCCTCCCTGCCAGCCTTGCTCTCTGCCTGCCTCCCAGCCTTGCTGCCAGCCTGCCTTCCAGCCTCCCTGCCAGCCAGCCTGCCTGCCAGCCTGGATGCCTGCCTGCCTTCCTGCCAGCCTTGGTGCCTGCCTGCCTGCCAAGCTTCCTGCCAGCCTTGGTGCCAGCCTTCCTGCCAGCCTTGGTGCCTGCCAGCCTCCCTGCCAGCCAGAAACCCCACAACCATGGGGAAGAAGCGAAAGCCTCAGCAACCTGCCACCATCCCTGGCAAGAGTGACAGGGCCACCCTCCCGTCCCCTGTCCCTGACTCTGCTTCTGCTGGGGCTTCTGCTGCTCGGGCTCGCTCTTCTGGTGCTGGAGCTTCTGCTGGCGCTGCTCCTGGCAGTGGTGCTTCTGCTCGTGCTGGTGGTGCTTCTACACACCTGGTACGGGAAGCTGCACCTGAAGAAATCTGGCCAGGCCACAGTTAAGCTGACAGACAGAGAGACCTACGTCATGGCCAGGTGCAGCTTCCTAGAGGGTGAGATCCGCCACCGAGGAGCACCAGCAGCCCCTCTCACTCCCCTCTCTCTCCGGCAGGCTGCTGAGAGCCAGTCCTCTTCCGGCCGAGAGTCAGTTCCTGTCTCCAGGCAGGTTTCTGTGGAGCGTGCCACGGCGGAGAACCTGCGGACAGGTATTGTAACCATGGTGGAGCGCGTGGAGGACTCCCTGGTGCGGTGGGAGAAAGGAGACGGCGCGTCCACCACAGCCCTACCCGCATCCACCCCCAGCTCCACCTCCACAGAAAGGCAGAGAGCCAGACAGCAGGAAGGGCAGAGCCACACTGTCCTGCTGGAGATCAGGGACACCATCCGGAGCAGCATAGATCTCCTCTCTCAGCTGGTCCACACCGACTCCTCATCCTCCAACCGCAAGCCCTTCCTCACCTATGTCAACCAGACCCTCGTGGACATGGCGGAACCCCAGTACCAGGTGGTGAAGGACCGGATCACCGAGCTGCTTCACAACCCTCCAGATCCAGAGGAACCTGCTCCCACCCAGTCCAGGTCTGCTTCTCCACCCCAGGTGATGTCCCTCCCATTCCAAGGCTTTCCACAGCCCCTCACCTACCAGGGATACGGCTACCAGGAGGTCCAGCAGCACAGGCAGCAGCCCTTCCCAGTCCAGGCACAGAGTCATCGGATGACACCGTTGCCACCAGTTCCACTGATGCCACCGATGCCACCCACCACACTGATGCCACCGACGCCAATGATGCCACCCACCACACTGATGCCACTGACACCACCGATGCCACCAAGGCCAGTCCTCACCCAGCTGCAGACCAGACAGCCCCACTACACTGCTCCTTCCTCCACCCCACAGCCAAGCCCAGCCTCAGTTCATCTGTCGTCGGTACTGGGGCTGACACCCCATGGCATGGAGGAAGGAGCTCTCAACATCACGGGTCTGAGCCAGCTGTCCGAGAGCTTTCTCAACACACCATCACCTGTTGTCCTCTCGGGGCCAGGCACCGCAGTGGGGCTTTAGACCAGCACTCCAGTACCAGCCACCTCCACAGCACCTGGACCCTTCACCCCTGAGACCGAGTGACCAAGAGGAGTGCCAGAGACTGGCTGGCTGGCTACCTGTGGACTTTATTTGGACACTTGACTTGGGTCATTTTTCTTTTACAGCTTGTTGTTCAATAAAGTTTATCTTTGATTCACACACTTGCTTCATTTCTTTTTTTTTTGTAAAGTCTTGGTGGAAACTTTTAGAATTGGTTTAAGCCTTTGCATGCTTGTGGGATGGGTTAAGACAGCAGTGGGGTGGGCAGGGACACCTGTGGGATGGGTGATAGCTGTGGGATGGGCAGGGATACCTGTGGGATGGGTAATAGCTGTGGGATAGATAAACCTCCAGTGCAAGCATAGTGGGACTGTATGGTCCCAGGTGCCACACCTATGGCCATTTATTATCAATAATAATGTAAAAATCATCCACACATGTCAACACAAACATAACTCTTTATTAAATGCCCTGTTCATTGTAGGCCCACCCAACATACATGGCCCAATCTCATCAGTGTGATGAGACAGGCTGAAGGAAGCATCCATTAAGCATCTATCATCCTGTCTTGCCACTCCACCGCTCCAGCTGGGGAGTTGCACCAGTGTTTCAGGAGGTTGCGCTGCTTCTTCCCTTCACGTGAGGCTCTGTTGGGGCCTTTCACATCCTCAGTGTCAATCAGGTTTTGCCCTTGCCTCCATTCCCCAGACTCCATGTCCCCATTGCCTTGTTGGAGGTCCACAAGCCTGTTCTGCAAGACTGGGTAGCGGGTGCGCATGAGATTGTGCAGGATGCAGCAAGCTTCCACGATCCTCCTCACGGTCTGTGGGCGATGCTGCATGATGGTGAGAAGTACCTGGAACCTGTTGGCCAGGATGCCAAAGGTGTTCTCCACCACCCGCCTTGCCCTGGACAGCCTGTAGTTGAGGATCCTCTCTTCACGGGTGAGGAGTCTGGAGGTGTAGGGCTTCATGAGGTAGGTTCTGAGGGAGAAGGCGTCATCCCTCACGATGAAGTAGGGCACATCTTGCGTGTCGTTGGGCAGGGGGTCTGGATCTGGGAAGCCCACGATGAGGTTGCGTTCCAGCCCCTCCTTGAGGTCACTGGCGTTGTATACCTGGGCATCTGAACATGAGCCGTTGCCTGAAGCATCGATGTACATGAACTTGTAGTCAGCATCGACCATGGCGAAGAGGACGATGCTGAAGAAGCCCTTGTAGTTGAAATAAGTGGACCCCGACTTGGCTGGAGCTTTGCAGGCCACGTGCTTGCCATCTATGGCTCCAACGGTGTGGGGGAAGTTCCACTTCTGATACCACTGCTCTGCAACTTTCTTCCAGCCTTCTTCAGTGGAGGGGCATTGGAGGAGCTCCTCCTTGTATTCTTCGATGATGGCCTGCACCACTTCTCTGACCACAATGCTGATGGTGTTGGGTGGCACCCTCCAGCTGTACTGCATGCTCCTGTAGGTGGTCCCTGAGGCCAGGTGGCCCAGAGTGAGTGCCACCTTGAGCCCAGGTTCCAGGCTGGGCCGGAAGTTGGTGTTTGCCTTGGTCAACCTGGGTGTCAGCCACTGCACAACTTCGTCAAACATGGCTGGAGGCATCCTCATGAAGTTCTGGAATGCACGAGTGTCTTCATTCCTGAGCTCCACCATCACCTTGTTGTACAGTCCGTACTCTGCTCTTCTCCCGATCCATCTTCGGACCCAGACGCTTCTTGGCCGCCTCTTTTTCTTCCCGTAGTAGAGTTCACAGAGCCTGTAGATGGCTTCGCACTGTTGCAGAAGGATGTTGGCTGCCGAAAGGATTTTGTCGCAATCCACGGTGGACATGACTGGATGCTGTGGAAGAGCAAGAGTCAGATGAAGGCTGCAGAGGTCTGCACAGCTGGTCTGCTGGTCTGAAAGTGAGATCCAGATGAGTTCCTCCCCCTTTTTATAGGCAGTATAGGTTTTCCCCTAGGTGTCCCTTTGCATCCTCTAGGCATCCTATAGACATCTTTAATATCCGAGATAGGTCCCCTCTGCGAACGTTTTTTCTGTTTTAAATGCTTTGTTTCCGTGCTGCATCCGCTAGGCATCCGTTCTGCATCCGTTCTGCGTCCGTTCCGCTTCCTGCGTCCGAGCGGATGCGAGTTGCGCAGATGCGGAACGGATGCCTAGCGGATATAGCGGATGCGTAACGGATGCATCACAGATGCCTAGCGGATGCCTAGCAGATGCAGAACGGACGCATTGGATACATTTTCCGCTCAAAAGTTTTGATCAGTTCAAAACTTTCTGAGCGGATGAAACGTCAATAAATGGATGCTGGACGGATAGAGAGGATGAAAAACGGACGCAGTGAGTTCAGAACGGATACATCGTGTTAACCAACGGATGACAAGTGTTTTCCTCCGTTTTACATCCTCTTTCCATCCGTTGGTGCAGTGTGACAGGGGCTTTAAGTGCACTGTAATTTTGTTTATATGTAACCCTCGCTTAGCTACCATAATTAGAACCCATAATTTGGTTGCTATGACCTGAAGTTGCTAAATGGAAACTCCTATGGTTGTGATGAGCTTTTGACTGCATGATCTTATTTCTCCTACTGTCATTAAATGAAGTGCTCTTCTCTATTGACTCTGCTTGTTGCAAGCCAAGTTGCAAAGTGTTGCTGTTAGGAATATGGGTCACCTAACAGCTATTTGGGTTAGAAATATATATAAACCAGGATAAACATTTTAAAACTGTATCTTTAAGAAAATGCAAAACTGTAATTCGGTGTGGTTTCTCAAACAGTCATAAGATGGAGCCAGAAACCTGGGTTGTTTTGGTCTTAGTCTCAGAAGAGAGTGTGAGTGTATCTTTGTTGGAAAGTATTGCCGTTCCTCCATTTTTCCTAATTGACTGATATTTTCTGGATTTAATGTAAGTCTGTTACTGAACTGTTTTTTGACACTGGACTTTGATATTTGGATTATCCCTGGATTGAAAACTGACTGATTTAACTTGTGAATAACTTTAGATTGCTTATTTTGGACTTTGCTTAAACCTTTCTGGAAGTAAAAAACTACATTTACTGTACAGTGTATCTATGTGCTCTGTGTTTATTATTCCAACACTACTCTCTATATGTCTCCCTGAATGTGCTCATTCTCCTAACGGGGAATTACCTCAACAGTTGCAGTGGTAATCATGTGACCATGGGACATCGGACATTGTGACAGATAAAAATGCAAAGATTGGTCACAAAGTTATTTTTTTAGCACCATTGTAACTTCGAATGGGTGCTGCACAAAGCAGTCAGCACGCAAGAACTAGCTAGTTCTTTGTGTGTATGTATAGTTCGATAAATAGATGGAGAGATATATAGATACTTCTTTGCTTATTGCAAAAACTGAGTTAGCATTTTATTGATTTACTGACTAATTCCATTGGAAAAGAAGGCTTTGAATCTTTCTTTCTTTGAATCTGTTCATCAGTTTTCAGGGAAACTGGCATATATATAGTTCTTTGGTGATCTCTCATGTAGACGTTCGCAGAGGTGGGATTCAAATTTCTTAACAACCTGTTCGATGGATGTGGCTTAATTTGTGGGTGTGGCTTGGTGATCACATGACTGGCTGGGCATGGCTTTGTGGTCATGTGACTGGCTGGGCATGGCTTGGTTATGTGACTGGCTGGGTGTGGCCAACTCTAAGTCATTTGAGTGGATGTTGCCTTTTTGGGCTAGGAGGAAAGAAAGATCCAATTTCCGTGTGTGTGAGAGAGAAGGAGGGGAGGGGGGAGATTAGTTTTTTAAAAAGCCCAGAGGAAGGAAAAAGATAAAAATTGTACCAAATAAATCCCAGGGCAGGGGCAAGAAAAGAAAAGGAATCCCTGCTCTGAAAAGGGAGTACCCTTCAAAAATAACAAAGGAGTCAAAACCTTATTTACTCATACTTTAAAAAAAATTAACATTAAAAAGCAATTTGTTTCACTTTCCCAGGTTCAAGTCTCTTTGCTTAATATATGCGATTTCTTAACATGTACATCTCTGTTTTTAAACACTATGAATTCTCTATTTAACTAGATTTAAGAAAAGCACATTAAGTCAGTGGCAATTTTCTATATCTCACAGGCGGTAAATTTGTGTGGATTCTCTCTCTCCCTCCCTCCCTATCTTTCTGTCTCTTATCTCTCTTTTTTCCCTCCCTCCCTCCCCTTCTCTCTGTCTCTTGTCTGTCTCTCTCTTTCCCTCCCTTCCTCCCTCTCTCTCTATGTCTCTCTGTCCATCCTGGGGGGGGGGGAGAGGGAAGGAACCTCTGAACTGGAGCTGGGTGGTGGGAATCTGACATCTGGAGGCTGACAAGCCACGTACTGAAGACCAGATGGCTTGCAAGGGAGGTGGGGCAATCCCGCAATCTCCCCTAAAATAACGCATGATGAGCATCAGAGGGGTGGCAAGGGCTTCTTGTGAGGAGGAAGAGAAGCGTGCTGGGAGGAGATTTGATGGGCGTCAGAGGGGCGGTGAGAGCTTTGCAGCTCCTGAGGGGAGTCCAAGCCCAAACCAGCAGGAGGTGCGGGCTGCCTTGGCACTACCAGCTTTGGGCTGTTAGTGGTTCGCAGAGGATATGCTTGAATTGGCATTGAGATGAGGGCCCCAGGAGGACTCAGGCGAAGATGTTTTATGGCCTTCTTTCTGCCTTGCAGAAGCAGAGATGGGGGGAGGCCCAAGAGCACACAGCACTCCTGTGCAGAGCTCTCTCAAGGGCTTTCCCCTCCACCTTGCTAGTCTAGCCAGTGATCTCCCGCTCGCTTCCCTCACAGGCCAGGCCGGCTTGGGAAGCAAGCAAGAACAGGAAAGGATTCTGTTGCTGCAATCTCCCATGCGCTCCCCTCCCTCTCCGTGTGCATCAGTCCATTTGCCGCCAGTATCACCCCTCCAACTCACCCTCTCCCGCCGGCCTATGCAATGTGGTGGCAGTAGGCCATTCGGGGTAGCAGTGTGGCAGCAGTGGTAAGCCTTGCTGTGTGTCATCCACCCCAGAAGCTCCCTTTGGCCAAGCATGGAGGGTCCCACCCCTGCTGTCAGCCTTACCTTCTCAGGCCCGGTGAAGAAGAGTAACTCCATGGGAGGCAGCTGGGTGAATGAGCGAAGAGAGGCTCACCAGGAAATGCGAAAAAGAGTGAGTGGGTGAGGAGCGGAGGGGCCAGTCAATGGTGTGATTTGCCGGTTCTGTGAACTTCACAGAATCATAACAACCGGTTCTGCTGAACTGGTAGAATCCCACCCCTGGACATTAGTCAAATTCACACTTGCTTGTTTCCTACTGTTTATATTGTGTGCTTTCAAGCTGTTCTTGAGCCATGACAAAGTACACTCATCTTGTTCATTTCTGTTTACATTTAGAAATAAAAATACTACTTAGGTAACTCATAGGTTTTGAGCATAATGCTTATTTTTAAGTAAACATGTGATTGATTTTTATTAATCAAATTTAATATCAGTACAAATATAATACTTAATTTTCAGATTAAATGAGCAATAGTAACAATATAAATCATAGGAGGCAAATTCCTCTGTTGTTGTGAGATTACTTTTACTATACCAACTATTTCAGTTATTTTAAAGCTCAAATTATTTAACAGTAATTACATGCTATGTGTCTTTAAACATAAAATATAACATCTCTGGCTTCTTTCAAAAACACATTAATTTCCCCTTTATTATGTTTTAAATTAAAGTGGTTGGCTCAGATAAATCAAATATATAATTCAGGTTATGGAAGTCAGAACAACTAATGGGAACTCTTAATTTATGCATTTGCTTTTTATTTCCCCACAGTGCTCTCTGGAATATGTTCTAATTGATGCATTTTACAAAAAAGAGATAATAGCAAGAATTTCTAAAATGTATTACTTGTTCATAAAATGTTGACTTGTCTTCGAAATAATACTACAATTATATAATAATCGTATAACAATTAAGAATTAATATAATATATATAAACATGCTTCAGTAAACTAGTAATTATTTTGTTCCAGGGAGATAATTGTTCAAAAAAAATTAAAAATGTTTTGACAGATCAAGTCAGTTTAAAAGCTTATATTTTACTGTAATTTGACTTATCCTGAGTTGCAAAACAGTTGCTTATGGAATGAAGGGTGAACTTTTCTCATTCAGATTTGCTTATAGTTGTGTATCATGATAGTAGAGTAGCAGAAATGTTTTATGAACCTGCCCTTCGGTTGTCATGGCATCATGGGGATTTTCTTGGGGATTCTCTATTCTGCAGGAGCTAGTATTCGATCTGAGCTTCTTGGTCAGGAGTAGCTCAGGATTTGCTCAAAATTTCATGGTTGCTTTCATGATATAAGCCTGTTCTGACCACTACACAGCCCAACTGAAGTAAGTTGTACTTGCAATTTGTGTCTTGTTTAGCTCAATCTAGTGCTGCAAAGCTGGAAGAGATTATTGTTGTCCATTATCATAGGTGAAATAACTTTTGATGAGATTACTCTTGCCAGTGTTTTCACAGAGTTCAAATTGGTACACTTATCTTTTCAGCTGCTGGAAACCTTCTAGTGAAGTTATTGTGTCCATGGAGATAACAGAACCCAAAAAAGTTCCTTTCCTATCATGGGAGGCAATAAATGGTAGGAATAAGTTTCATTTCCAACAAAACATGCAAAAATGTTAATAAATGTGGTTGGACCGGAGCATATTGACTTTAAATTTATTCATTAATTTATTTTTAATGTTCTTACCAATGTATTTTTTTTTTTCATCAGGAGTTGATTTGCAATTTTTATCCACTTCTTGTTTGAGGCAAGTCTTCAAATTTTGGGAACAGAAAAGGTTCCTTAGGCATGACTTATGGCACAACATGTCTTATCCTTTTGACTGCTTATATTGGCTAAGGTGGGAATTGGCCTTTTTGTTAAGGTATATAAGTAATGCTTTCTTGCTGATGGGCCTGTTTTCTCTTCCCCAGTCACTATTTAGAACAGGAGTTCCCAAAACCTGCGCCGCAATCCATTCAGAACTGGGCTGTGGAAGTGGTGAGTGAATGTTCACAGGAACGTGTAGCTCCACTTACTCAAGCAGCAGATGAGCGTGTGTGTGCAGCTACATTTGTGCAAGTGGCAAGCGCATTGCCTGTTGCTCACGCAAATGGAGTGCACACATGTGCAACCATTCCCTGTCCCTCCACCTTGCTGGCCACAAAGCCGGAAAGGTTGGGGATTGTTGATTTAGAACGTGATCTGTTTTTCCAAATCCAGGCCACCAACTGTACAAGATAAAACTGAAAAGTTCACAAGGATCGACATTTCTGACAGGTGTCCTGTGCTAGCAGTTGTACATTTTTCCTTTCACAGCTGACTGAATGGTAGCTTGCCATAATGTAAGCATACATAAAAATTTCAGGACACTGCAAAATTTATTTTTCAAATTAAAGGACATTTTTTATAGTTAGTTTGTTTCAAGTGGCTAAACTTCCATCATTTCATAAATAACACAGTTAAGAATTTTAAGTATCCTAATCAACCAATTGCAGGCTGAAGCAAGAACAGTGTGGGTCATATGGTGATGGCACTGATGTGACATGTCACAGTAAGGATTGTGTTTGTTAAAGGAAAGGTTAAAAAATAGCTTTTTTGACTGCTTGTATTCCCATTCTTTGTTTCTTGCCAAAAATAGAAGGGTATTGCACCATAGCTGTTTGATTTGCTGCTAAATTTTGGCGTCATGGTTTATAGAGCCAGGAAAAAAAGATTTTAGGAACTAAAAATGGCCCTTTACAACACAAGTTATTCCATCACCTTTTTATTAAAGGGTGAATGAAACATATTAGTTGAGCTAGGGGCACATATATAATTGTATGCAAACATTTCAGTCTCTCCTATTTGTAGTTTGGGATTCATATAAACATAGAATAGTACAGTAGATGCAAGATGCAATGTATAGCTTAAAGTATAATTAAAGTGTTGAATAATGTCTAATTTCCACATCAGTTAAACAGAGTAAGCTATTATAAATATCTCTTGTGATATTGTTGTCATACTATGTTTAATACCATTTGAGATTCTTTTAAAAATTTCTGATGACTTATCCATTCATTCAAATTGGAGGCCACCCAGCTCTGGACATCTTATGGCAATATAAGCAAGGGCACTTTAAAACACTGAAAACAAATTTAATGCATGCCTGGGAAAAAGATAGCTATTTAATTCATCAACTTTAAACAAGAGCTCAACATTACTGTACTCCCAAGCATGGGGGAATAGTCAGGTTTTCAATGTCATCAAGGTGGAAACCCTGGCTGGGGATGCAGATCCAAAGGGGAGGTGCTATAACAGAGAAGGCACACTTCCTAGGTCCAATAGATGGCATTGTTTGAGTGAAGGGATCTGAAAGGCAAGATGGACAGTACTGCAGATAGTCATCAGACCATTTGCCATGAAGTGCTTTATAGGTGGTAACCATTTGCACAAATTGTACCTCATTCAGTGGTTTCCTACAGATTATAAATAGAAGGGGCAAGAGCATCAGGCTCTAAGGCACCCCAATGTGAAAGGCTTCTGTGTTTGGCCTCTCCTCCCCTGTCAGAACCAACTGGAATCATCGCCAGAGAAAGGAGAAACCCCCTTTCTCCCTCCCTCTCTAAATCTCCACATTTAATTAAGTAGAATACCATAATTAATGCAACAGAAGGATCACAGAGAACTAGAAGGAATGTGTGTGCGCGCATGCACACACACACACACACACACACATCCTACCTGCCATTCCCAGAAATCACCAGCAGGCATGATCAATGCTATCTCTGTACTATGCCCTGATCTAAAACCTGATTGAAAGGGATCCAGATGATCCACTTTTTCCAGAGTCCTCTGGATCCCTCCTCAACAACTTTTCCTTAAAAAGGTTAGGACTGGACAGAAATTGAACTACATGTCGCCTCTCAGAGAGAGCCAGTACAACATAGAAAAGATATGGATAAAAGTCAAAGGTTTAAATTCTTCCCAGGTACACTCGCAATACTGTGCCCTAGTACAGTTTTCAGACTTAGCATTTCTTAGTGGTCTCCCATCCTAAGTTTCTGAGCTCTGTTTAGGAAGGTGTAGTTACCTGTAAGAGTATGTCCCTTTAAACAACTTAAACTACTGTATCTTTAAGTAGTGATCATGTAAGAGTTTTGGTATATGGTAAATTAAACATTAGTCTTGCTGCCTAATTGGTTTAAAATGGGCCTGGGGATGCCAAATTTACAGAGTTGTTATTGTTAAATTAACGTGTGAATTATGTAAATGTGAATCCAACAAATATATGTCTTTCTGAAACCTAACCTTGTGGAATTCATTGATTTAATTGTGCCTTAGTCTTATCTCCTAGCAACTATATGGGCAAGTCTATGCAGTTCTTCATTTTTGGAAATATTTTTCCTTCTTTTCTTCTTCCTCGGGTTGAGAGCAAATAATTGATCCCAAATCACCCAGTTGCTTCCCTGTTTAAAACAAGACGAGAAATCCGCAATGCTTTGAGCAATTGCACCACACTGGCTCTCATCTTTGTTGTTTCCTTTATCTCGACTCCTACTGAGGGAGGTGGTATTCTACCTTCATCACTGGACTGCTCTCTTTGGGCCTTGAAACCTGTATGTTATTTTACTTCACAATCTATGAGAAGCTTGGCTGATCAATCAGTGCTTACGTTTGTTAGTCCATACCATTTTTCCTGTCAGTTGGTTACTTAGATCATAAATATGAAAAAAAAATAGCTTTTACCTTTTTTTGGTGTAAACAGGAACAGAGTGAGTAATTGGACAGTTTTGAAAACTGCCCCCAAAACTGAAAGTTTATTTGAAAAAAATTGGGAGTGGTGATATTCAGAAATAATCTGAAATGGCAGCTAATTGTGATGCACAAAGAACCAGGTCCAAAGGTGAAGAGTTCAAATTTATTGATTTATTCCTTGCATAAGAATCTTCTCAACTGATGGTTTTCCCCCTGGTTAAAGCTAAGACTAAACAGATTCATTGTTTGACTTCTTCCCTTGGCTCTGCTAATCTCCTACATCACCCCTTCCTCAAAACAGCCCTCCCTTTCTTTCATAGGATCTTCAAAACAGCCCTCCCCTTCTTCAGTGGCCTCTTCCTCATCTGAGTTCTCACAGGAAGTTGGGAGGGGAGGAAGCAAAGCCATTTCAAAGAAGATCTCCTCCCCCTCATCTAAAGAATACTTTGAAGCAGGTGATGCTATCTGTAAAACATTTAGATGACCTCCTTTCCCTCCTGAAGTGAAGGCCAGAACTGGATGGTTGGACTGTCCAGTGTCCTGCGGGGGGGGGGGGGGGGTATGCACTCAGTCTAGTTATCCCTTTGCTTACAAATTCTTTGGGCAATGCAGGGCAGAAAGCTGGGAGTTTGGAAATTTGTGGCTTTTCAGAGAAGTATTGGTGGAATTGCTGCACCAAGTCAGGGACATGGACATACCTGGCATATTATCATCCACATTTGGATTCTGGGTACCCCTTCCACTGAATCAAATACTGTGTGCTTTTGCCACTTTGCCTAGAGTCCAGAATTTCATCTATTACGTGTTCCTCCTCCCTTTCCATAATTACTGGCAATGGTGTTGGGCACGATGAGCATAAGATTCTAGGAGGTTTTTGCTTGATGAGCAGCAAATGGTGGAAAATTGGATGGACTTTCATGGCAGTTGCAATTGCAAATGAAAGGCCACAGGACTGATCTGCTGGAGGACCGTAAATGCCCTCTGAACTTGATATCCAGCTTCTTAGGTCTAGGAGAAACAAAGAATCTGATAGAGCCACACTTTCTCTCCTTCAGCAGTTGGTAGTCCTTTATATCAATGGGAATCTGCAGTCTTCTTGTCAGACTGTTTGTCTGTTCCAGCTGCTGTTTCAATGGGGTTTAGGTAGCCAGCTGTTCCTGCAAAATAATTCACTGCCCCTGGGATGGTTCCTCCTCCCTTGAAACCGCTGATAAAACCCTTGGGTGTCTACCATGCTGAGTTTGAAAGGGGATCATAGTAATCAATGTGTGCAGAGCATTATTGTAGGAAAATTCTGCTAGGGGAAGCAATGAAGTCCAGTTACCTTGAATGGAGGTAGAATAACCTCTTAAGTATTGCTGGAGCATCTGGTTAGTTTTCTCAGCCTTACCATTCATGATGGGGTGATTGAGGACAAGCTAACCTGGAGATTCAAAAGTTGTAACAATGCCTTCCAGAACCTGGAAGTAAATTGACTGTCCCAGTCTAATACCAGTATGGAAACCATGTGATCGAAAAAGAATTGAGATGTTTCTTTGATAGTGAGCAAACATTTGGAAGGCATGAAACAAGCCATTTTGGTAAAAAATTCCACTACAACTAGTATAGATATATAGCTATCGACCAGAGGTGTTAATGGCTATATATCTATACTAGTTGTAGTGGAACTTTTTACCAAAATGGCTCATTCTTATAACTCAATAAAATGTTAAACTGGAAAGAAATTGTGTGCTAAAGATGGGGTGGGGTGGGGTTGGGAGCGGTTGTAAGAGGCCTTCTGGCTTCTGATGATGGTAACTGTAATTATAATCTGGTTCAGAGAAAGGCTGTTAGAATTTCTTTTCTGTCCCCCAGTGAGAAGTTTTGGCAAGATTGCTACTCCAATCCATTCCCATTTTCTTCAGTCCAGCCCAATGGAATATTGAAAATCAATTATTTGAATGGGCTCAAGACTGTCAGCAAAGTAATTCAAGTTGGTGTAGGGGAAGAAGCCAACAACAACAGAAAGATCAGGTACAGAAATGGGCTAGGTAAAAAAAAAATCAAGGGTAAAAAAATTATCCTTTACCGTATATCCATCCATGTTGGAAAAAGAGTTTTGATTGTGGACTGGAATGTTGCCCACTCCTCCATACTAAGGCCTCCTTTCTTCTCAGGCACATGATCCAGAATGGAGCTCCTATTAAAGGGTTGGTAAGAGTTCCAGAAGCTGTATTTTGTATGTAGCTTCTGACTTGTTTCTTCTTTTTTACTTCAACAGAGATGTTTCTATATGCCAGGAGTTGCTTAAAGCCCTTTTCTGAATACTATGTAGTTATAATCATGAGGAAAATGTTAATGTTTTGAAAATGTTAATATTTCTGTTTAACTGTATTTGTTGCTTCAACTTCAATATCTATTAAAGCCTTTAACCAAGCTGCAGATTTAAAATAAAATATATAACAAAAGCTAGAACAAGTAATAATTTAGCTCAAACCATTTTTTTGGTGTGCATCAAGACTCAAAGTCTGCCTTATAAGTTGGGCAGAGAAGGGGCCAAGACAATGAGCATGATCAATATTAAAAGTATTCATTGAAGAGTCCAACTTCTCTCCAAAACCCTAATTATTTTGAATCCAAATAAGAGGAATTGATTGTTGATACTTTATCTTTTTGGTAAAGTTGAGGAGGAGAAGGAATTTTCAAATGTTTTTATATTAGCTTCTAAATCAGAACTTGTAAAAGAGGTTATTTATTATGATCTTGCATCCTAGGTGCTTTATGAAAATTAATGATATGCATTTTTATTAGCATAGTATGCAGGCTTTTTTCTCTACTTGTCAGAGGAAGAACAAAGAGACTAACTTTTCAGGGATGTAGGTTTGTAGGATTTCAGTTGCTCTTGCCTACATGGTGCTAAATACTAGATCCTGGCTGAAATTCCTGTTTTTTTAAATTGAAGTTTTCATAATGTTTTTTCTGGTATTAATAATCTAAAATTCCTTAAATCCTATTCCATCTTCCCCAAATTACTGGCTAGATCAAGTCAGATGTCTTCCCTTGTCCAAGATTAATCAGTCTAAATGAAGAAGATATTAATGTTTTATATCTATCCCAAATTATGTAACAAGGGGGAAGCCTTCTGAAAAAGTATATGAACCTACATCGAAGGTCATAATAAACAAAGGAATAGAAAATGAACAGATAAAAATAAATACTATCAAGTCAGAAATGCTCATTGGTTCATTTTTTTCTTTCAGGTTCATGTTGGGAAAAGGCTTGAAACGCAAGTTGAGTGATTATGAAGAGAACATGGCTGGTGTGTCAAGTGCCTTTGATTCCAGTCGAAACCTGCCATACCCACTCAAGCGTCAGTTGGTGCTCAATGTTTGCCTTGCCAAGTTACAGACATATAAGATGCTGGTGGAACCAAATTTACATCGTTCTGTCCTTATAGCCAATACTGTCAGACAAATCCAAGAAGAGATGAGGCAAGAAACTAGCCAACAGTCTGTTAACATGTGTGGTGGTTTAAGTACTACCCCTTCCAATTATTTAGGTTTTGATTTCTTTGGAATGCCTTCACACTTTTTGCCTGGTATTATTCAACAGGAATCATATGGTTATGAACCACGGTCTATGGAAAGTCCAATTGAAAATAGCTTGTTGATGGTTTCAGATAATGACATGTCATCAGCCATTTCCTCGATTCTAAAAGATTTGGACTTCATGGAAGATGTGAGTCCGCCTTCTTACTTGGCTGGATCTGGAGATGATCAATTGAAGACTTCTGAAATGTCAGTTCTTAAGTCAGAAGAAGATAGACAAGACTTGAAAGGAGTTGAATGTGCATTTGGTTCCTTTGAAATTTCAAATTCAACTAGTTACTTGAAGGACTTGGCTATTGATGACATATTTGAAGATATTGACACTTCAATGTATGATTCAGACTTTGATTGCCCCACACCAACTCCTCCAAGAACCCTGTCTCTGGCAACAACAGAAGAAACGTTGAAGACATTCCCTTCTTGTAATTCTTCTTCAGCAAACAACATCCCAGTATGCAGAAGTGATATCACTGATTTAGACCATATTATGGAAATTCTTGTAGGGTCCTGACCCCTTTGCTAACCCAAAGATGTGTTTTCCTAAGCTGCCATACAATGCTGGTTTGAAGATAAGTCCCAGAGGAGAGTGAACTTCAAAATGTTATACCAGAAAGGCAGCATTTTCTTTAATGGTTCTGAAAACCTCCCTAAAATTCCTATAAACCAAAAAAAAAAAAAAAAGGGGGGGGGGGCAGTCTGTCATATAAAATGAAGTATTTATTAAATCAATTGTGCAATCTTTTTAACTCTTTTAGGCTATACATGAGGAGTATTTCTCGTGTGTTTCTAAATTTTTAATGTGCAATTTTTAATCTGTGTGAAGGATTTGCAGAACAGTGATTTTCATAAAGGGAAACATCATCTGAAGTCTAAAGATTTATTTTTAGTATTAAATTACATCTTTATTGGCATTCACTGAAGTTGTATACGTGGATTTGCAGCCTCAGTACAGTATATTTTTAAAGTATTTAAGGAACTACAGATCTCTTCCCCTTTATTGAAGATTCTAAATACTTGGCAGCAAAATCTCTTGCATTTTGTAAAACGTTTTAAATTATTTATTTTTGTAAATTTTATAGTCTTTTTACATTTTATTACAATATTCTAGATCGGACATGAATTTCTGGTTGGATGTGGCTGGCACTACCTCTGTTGGCAGAAATGCTTTAATTCTTTGCTTTGTCTAACACTGCAAATCTTTTAGTTTTCTTGGATATTTCTGGTGGTAGAAGCAAACATAGCAATTTGCTGATTGGTTAAATTTTATGGTATTTAACTGTAATTTATATGTATATTGTCCCAATTTTAGAACTTTGTCAGTATTACGTGCATCAATTTGGAGGTAATATGGCTTTTTTTACAATTTAGTATTTTCTGTATAGTTAGAGCTATTTTAATTCTCTGAAACAGAGTTTTAGATTTTATGTGCAATATATCACTTAAGCAGGCCACTTTTGCACATGCTGTATTATAAGGAAATACATACAATCTAGACGATGGAAATTTATAATAGTGTGTTATCGGAGGTATACCATGCTTTGTACGAGATTTATAAGAGTTGAATATGGCTTGCCAAAGCACTGCTCTGATTTTGTACATCTCTTTTTCTCAAAATGGAACTTTACTTGTCCAAAATGCTTGCAATGGATTGTATCTTCTTAGTGGCAGTTTTTAATCTTGGTTTGGCCAAATAAAGGTCTGACTGAGTAGAAGTCCAGCCAATCATGCTGCCATTTGAGAGTTAGCAGTCTGCCTACGTAAGAATTTACTTCAAATTAAATAAATTGGTTTTTTGCCACATCACAAGATAGGTTTGACATTTGCACATAATATGCTGAAGTGTTCAGTTCATTGTGTACAAAGCATGTCCTAGTCCAGTTCTGGTGCTACTTGGCAGGCTGTCTGGCACCATTTGGGGACAGTTCTGCATTGCCAAAACGTTGACATTCCAACCACAAGCCTGTACTGTTCCATGGTCATAGAAGCAGCATCTGCTCCCTTCTTATTGAAGACACATGGCCACTCTATGTTCTAACATTGCATCCTTGAGGAGTCCAGTTAAGTTTGAAAATATTACAATAAACCACTAATCAAGCAAGCAACACAACAGATGTAGATAAGTTTAAAAAATGGAGAGAAGAACAGAGAAAAACATTGCCATTCTATCTGCTACCAGATAGACTTTTATGTGTGTGTCTATCCACCTACTCTTCATTGCTTCCAATTAAGCTAGCAAATTTAACTTGGAAGTTTGCTATATTGAAAGCAAAACATCCACACTTGGTTGCAATATTCATCACAGCTGACGGTTTTTGTTTAATAAGACAGCAGAAAAAGATGCCTACCTTTGAAAACACTAATATTTGTAAGTAAGTTTTCTAGGAGGATGGGAGATACATTTTAAAATTGAACTATAGAATACACTTTGGCTAATTTTCATCTGAATTGCAGTCGAAACCGTTTATAGTACGGCTATTTTCTGATGGTAAAATCTTGACACAGAGATTATCTTGGACACCATAAAATAATATATTGGAGCTAACTCTCCACTGAGCATCTCATTATTGCATAACAGTAGCTGCACCAATATCACCTTTCGTTTCCATCTCCCATTTTTTGTGATGTTGGAACCAATCCACTACTCAACTTGAAGTGCAATGAGATTCGAGTCATCTGATGTAGTTGCTGCGTTATATGTAGCATTGCATTTAAGGAATGAAAAAGTGCTTCTCTGAAGTTGAATGCCCAGTACCATTGTAAGAGAAGTAGAGTCAAATATTTATGGTGCAATACTAATAACTAGCTGCAGAAATTCCAGGAAGGGTTTCTGATTAGTCTTAAACTGAAGGACTATTTGGGCCTCAAAGAATGCAGTTTAGAGTAAAAACTAGACTATTGACAAAGCAACTACTATAACATTAGACTGTGGTTGATGCATTCATAAGAGTAGTGATCATAAGGATGTAACTCTGGCTATTGTTCACTATCCTATATCAATGTTGTTTTTCTATTTCTCTTCATTCTTTCCATTTCACCTTACAAAAGGAATCCTCCAAACTTTAGTGGAGCATTAAGATTTTGCCTTATGTTGAATCTTCAGCAAGCATCAAGTGCAGTCTTTTGTTGAAAGCCCATTCTTTTAATTAGTACCGGTTCTTTACCTTGCACCCAACATGAGTCATGATGAAGCTGGATTCTATAACTATTGCTAAATCAATCAAATTTTATTTACTTAATGCATACTTTGGCAGTAGAAATGTATTTATATACATAAAAGATTTGCAGTTACATCTAAATCATAGCACACCCTTTTGCAAAATGTTTTCTATCTTTTATGTAAAAAGGATTAGATAAAAAGAATGTATAGTTTGTACATAATGCTTTTTTGTATATAGAAAATTAATCTAAAAATGGGAAGGGCCCTCTGCACTGTGATAAAGCAGACTAGTGGCTACGATATTTTTTAAAATACCCTTATTAAATATTCAGATCGAATTGATTGTCATCTACAGTTCTTAAGTTTAACAATACAACGATTAAATATCTAAACTGCACAAGCAATATACCAGTGGTAGAAACATGTAGATTGGCTGCCAATTGTTGATTAGGCATCTCAAAAGGAGTTCTGATTTGAAATAAGGATTAGTCTCACATACAAGCTTTCCTGGAAGATAAAGATGTTCATTCTTCTTTAATCATGATTTCTTAACCTTCTCATCTTAAAGATACATCCCAAAGATACATCCCTTAAAATACATCCCAGAGTGGTTTCCAATCTTACCTGAAAACGTTGGCAGAAATAATTCTTGAGCATCAAACAGCAATGCCCATAAGCATTGTGTTTTTCACTTTTTCAGGACATAGAAGGCCTTCGGTCAACTTCTAGCTTCAAAAAAGGAAAGAGGCCCCACTTAATTTGAAAGTTGTGTTTCTTTTGTGAAATGGGTCGTCCTTGGGTTACAACACAAATAAACCTGGAATTTCCATCACTAAAGCAGCCAAAGTTTAATCTTACATGACTGCATTGCTTAGCAATGGCAATCCTGGCAACCACTGTAACCAGAACCATGCAGTTTGTTATGTAGTAAAAGCTGGGAATCACAGGTAAGGAGTATAGGAAGATGCTGTGGGTAGGGATAGTAGAGCTTCCCCATCTCTGCAGATTTTCCTTTCCTTCAACTTTGCTTGTGGAAGCCAGCAGGGAAAGTCCCAAATTATGATCATGTGATTGCAGCTTCCTACAACATAGGAGCTGAGCCTCCAAGAGTTCAGGGGTGGGATTCAACTGGTGTTACTACCAGTTTGGTGATTACGTTTTGCTGCACACGTGTGTAATAAACTATAAGCTGTGCCGCCCGGACAGCTGAAAAGCCACTTTTTTTACTGCTTTTTCAACCTCAGCTGTGCTGTGCAAAGCAGCTGAGGTTGAAAAAGCAGGAAATAAAGGACAGGTAAGAGCCTGGGAGGGCGGGCAGGCCAAACAGCAGCAGACACAGAACCGGTTCAGTGTCTGCTGTTCTTCAGAGCTACCGGTTCTACAGAGCCGGGCAGAATCGGTAGCATCCCACCCATGCAGGAGTTGATCACATAACTCTAAGGATGCTGCGAAGACCACAACTTTGCACACTGGCCTTAAGTCCCCCTCTTTAGCACATCATACTTTTAATTCACCACCTAAGAGCTTGCATTGGAGCAAGAAAAAAAATTAAAAAAAGTAGGATGTTATTTTAAGCAACAAACTAGCAGCAAGAACGTGCAGTGGCTGTCAGAGTGGTTGACTGACCATCTTAGGACAAATGATTTCCTTTTAACATGTCAAACATGTTCATGGTAGAACTTTTACTTCTGATTTCAAGCTGCGCAAGATAAAATTTGTTACTTTATTTGATAATGGTTGACTTGAATTTATATTCATTCCAACTATCAGTTGCACACAAATTTTATGCACAAGTTGTGAACAGTAAGCTTGTGCTAGATTACATGCAGAAATTCCTTATCTAAGCCTCAGGTTTCCAGTTAACGGAGTCACATAAGTTCCCTATTTGGGTGCTAAAGAATGGGTTGTTTTAAATCTGAGCTAGTACAAAGCCACTTGGGGAGATCGGTTGTATGGCTGCCCATCTTAGTGCACAAATCCGGGTTCCTCACAATAATAAAATTGCAAACTAAAAAAACCTGTTGCCTTGAGCATCTCCTCGCACGTAAGACTTATATGCAACTTCCCAGTGCTTTGCAGCACTCTGAACAGTATACAAATGCCAGCATATTGTCCCCAACAATATATTACTGACATTGGAAGGATGGAAGGCTGGGACAACCATGAGACAGTCAAGATTGAACTCCTGGCAGAGGGCAGAGTTAATCTGCAATACTGCATTCTAACCACTGCGCCACCAGGGCTCCCAATGCTGTGGTTTTCCCAACAGTCATCCATAAGCAGCGTTGGACCATAATGCCTGGGTAAAGAGCCCAGTCTTGATGGCCTTCCAGAAGGCTGAACGGGTGGGAGCCTGCCTGCCACAAGGGAAAAGCATATATGGGAAATTGTTCTAGATTCTTCAACTGTAAATGGTGGCATTTAGGAGAAGCCCAGTCTACCCAGTAGAATCAGCATACAGGGCTTTATAATGGAAACCAATGCAGCTCATGCAATGGGGTAACATGAGCAAACCTAAGGATGCCCTACACTACTTATGTTCTGCATTCTGGGCTAATGTAGATTCCGGGCGACCTTCAAGGGCAGTCCCATATAGAGCACACTGCAGCACTCCAAGAAGTGCTCAATCTCCTTGAACTGTGAGGTGGGTGGCATGATAAATGTAATGAAGTGATCAAGAAGTGATTGTGAACTAGGCCTCTCCATCCCAAAAAAGGATGCAATTGACACACAAGACAAATCTCTGCAAATC
Source organism: Laticauda colubrina (assembly GCA_015471245.1). Lineage (NCBI taxonomy): Eukaryota > Metazoa > Chordata > Lepidosauria > Squamata > Elapidae > Laticauda > Laticauda colubrina. The sequence continues at coordinate 651,186 of BLBF01000005.1, forward strand.
ACCAGACATATCATCAGAGGGGCCACCCTGTTTTGTAAAAATAAAAGGTGGGATAGAAATAAATATCAGAGTTGAGTTGAAGTCAGTTCTTCCACATTCAAAACCTCATAGCCTCTAGGCACTTGGTTAGCACTTCAACAGCATCACCAGGCTAGCCAAGGATGGAAATATATACTGGGATGTCGTCAGCATACTGATAATACTGCACCCCATGTAAGTGTGACCTCAGTCAGCAGTTTAATGTAAATGTTAGAGGAGAAATGTGAGACCAGAGTTCTGAGCATCCCTCAGTGCAGGGTATAAGGTATGACCTCTCCCTATCACACCACTGACTGGAACTGATCGTGAAGAAAGGAGGGAAACCACCGCAAAACAGTGTTTTTCACTCCCAACACCCAAAACTTTGGATAACAAGATGGGCAGCATATAAATTTAATTAATTAATCTGGTCTAGAAAGTTACTGTACTGTTTACTGATGTTATCGGAAGCTGCTGAGAGACCCAGGAGAGCGAAGTCAGTTGCCTCACCTGTCCCAAGCCCAGAGATACCATCTTCAAATGCACCAAACTTGATTGCAGGAAATAAGACTTCAGCAACAGAGTGGTCAATCTCTGGAATACTCTACCTGACTCTGGTTTCTTCCCCAAACCCCAAAAACTTTAACCTTAGACTGTCTACTATTGACCTCACCTTTTTCGTAAGAGGTCTGTAGGGGGCGTGCATACGCGCATCAATGTGCCTACCGTCCCTGTCCTATTGTTTCTTTTATTTTTTCTTATATGTACCCATTTCATATATTCATAACTATGTATATACTTATACCTATTATCTTATAAGCGATTGACAAATCAAAATAAAAACAAATGCCACCTTACTATACATCAATCTGGACCTCGATTGAACTCGGGGTCCAAAAAATTGGTTCCATCCAGGGCCCTTTGAAATGGGAGTGCCAACTCACATGCATATGTAATCAAGAGGATTTCTGCACTTGCATCAGAGATAACTCACGAATGGCTCAGATTGTGATGGTTTCAGGGTTACACACAGAGAAGTCAATAGAGATTTATTAGTTTTGTCAACTTTAGATTTATTAATGTTACAAGCCCTCAGACAATAGTAGAAATATCTCTGCTTAACTCTGACACAGCTGTTTAGTACTCAACCAGGGCTGAAGAACCTTTTCAATATTGCAATCATTTCCAAAGTGACTGATGGTAAGGGACACTCAAGAGTTGTAACTCAGAAATGTCTAGAGCAGCACAGGTTCTCACCATTGTCTTACACAAAGGCAGCTGCAAATTAACCAAACTATTGTTCTAAAAATGAATGGTAGTACACAAAAGAGTACTCAATAGGTTTTACTCCATTAACTGAGAAGAATCTGTGCAGACTGTAAACATAATAGAGGATAGATTAGGCTGCATCCAAATAGCATTTATCCTGGCAAGTCAGAAGCCACACGAGTCGTAAGCCAATAGGTATGGGTTAAAAGGCTTTATAAAATTTATCATAAACTCTGAAATATAAATTGCAAACATTTTAAAACAAAAGAAAGAAATTACTCTAAAACAAGGGGAAGTTATAGTACTTGATGGTTCATGATAGTAGAAACTAAGCATGTGACTTCACATACATTAATGGCCATACTGAAAAATCTACTTTCATGGCCATTTCTCAATTTTGAAATGACCTGGATATTAAAGTAAGAGAGATGCTGAATTATTTAGCTGCAGCAGCAAGATGTACAAGTACAAACCAATTTGAATACAAGGGATACCAGACTTTGGATACCACACTTCTCTGTACCAAAATCAGTGGACTAATATTAAATGGTTCCCTGAAGTTTCATTGGAAACTTCAGCCAGGCTTCCAAGATGAAACGTAGGAAATACAGTTGTATAGAAATGAGGACAACACCTGCACAGGATTGCTTAAGAAAGAACATAGCAAAAAGTGAACTCTGCAGTGCTAACAGAAGCAATTCATTTTAATTGCACACATGCTTATAAATGGGTTTCATCCATTGAGTTTGCCTTCTACTCAACTATGTTAAAACAAGAATAACAAAATAGGTATTTGCTTTCAATGCTATACAACAGGACAGTTGAGCAATGCAAATCAAACATTCTCAGATTTCTTTCTTCGCAAGTATGTCACAAGAAGGACTTCTCTTGTACAGCCTTGTGTATTATGCCTATTTTAGGGTGCACAGTACAGCTAGTCAATCTCATAACAACACCAAAATTGTTATGGAAGGATCTTCAGGACACATAAAAAGGCTCAGGAACCATCGCACACCTTGCATCGCAGCAAGAGGAGAGATAAAGCTATAAGGATAGACATAAAAATTATTGGAAAAAAGGGAAATCAAATGCAAACTTAAGAGAGTAGACAATGTGCGGTTACACAAATTAGTACATCTCCAGGCCAGGATAGTTGGTAGGACTTACTAGTGGAGTTGCAGCTGATTAAAACAAATTAAATAAAACCAAGGCAGGAACATATACTATGTATTTTAGGTATCATATCTGTCCAAAAAAGTTTGGAGGAAGATTAATTGGGCACACAGATAGCACAACACATGTTTCTAATACAGGTGCAATTAAAATAGTTTAAAAAATGTCAGCTAAAGAGCAAGAGTGACCACACATATTTGCCATCTCTGAAAGTATACTTTTAGTCTGTTCATTTAATGATTTATCCATTAGTAACATCATGAATAAACTATACCCATATCTATAAAATAAAATACATGGATGAAGCACATTTTCTCCCAAAGACATTTCTTTTTAAAATTTGTTTTAAAAAATGACAAACATTTCCATTAGCAAACGTTACTGCTAAACATTTTCATCCTTAAACTTTGTGCAGTAAAAAACCTCTTTTTTTGTGAAACTGTTATATATTGCATATTTGCACTGGATGGAGTCTTCTTCAGGAACAAGTTGTAAGTAAACAGATGACTCTGTCTTGGCTCAGGAGATACAGATAGCTGTGCAATACAAAAGAAAGTAACTGAGTACTATTGAACTATTACACACCAGCATACACTACACTGCTCAAAAAAATAAAGGGAACACAAAAATAAGACATTCTAGATCTGAATGAATGAAATATTCTTATTAAATACTTTGTTCATTACATAGTTGAATGTGCTGACAACAAAATCACACAAAAATTATCAATGGAAATCAAATTTAGCAACCTATGGAGGTCTGGATTTAGAGTTACACTCAAAATTAAAGTGGAAAAAAACACTACAGGCTGATCCAACTTTGATGTAATGTCCTTAAAACAAGTCAAAATGAGGCTCAGTAGTGTGTGTGGCCTCCATGTGCCTGTATGACCTCCCTACAACGCCTGGGCATGCTTTTGATGAGGTGGCGGATGGTCTCCTGAGGGATCTCCTCCCACACCTGGACTAAAGCATCCCCCAACTCCTGGACAGTCTGTGGTGCAACGTGACGTTGGTGGATGGAGCGAGACATGATGTCCCAGATGTGCTCAATTGGATTCAGGTCTGAGGAACAGGAGGGCCAGTCCATAGCATCAATGCCTTCGTCTTGCAGGAACTGCTGACACACTCCAGCCACATGAGGTCGAGCATTGTCTTGCATTTGGAGGAACCCAGGTCCAACCGCACCAGCATATGGTCTCACAAGGGGTCTGAGGATCTAATCTCGGTACCTAATGACAGTCAGGCTACCTCTGGTGAGCACATGGAGGGCTGTGCGGCCCCCTAAAGAAATGACATCTCACACCATTACTGACCAACTGCGAAACTGGTCATGCTGGAGGATGTGGCAGGCAGCAGAACATTCTCCATGGCGTCTCAGACCCTGTCACATCTGTCACATATGCTCAGTGTGAACCTGCTTTCATCTGTGAAGAGCACAGGGCGCCAGTGGCGAATTTGCCAATCTTGGTGTTCTCTGGCAAATGCCAAACATCCTGCACAGTGTTGGGCTGTAAGCACAACCCCCACCTGTGGATGTCGGGCCCTCATATCATCCTCATGGAATCTATTTCTGACCGTTTGAGCAGCCACATGCACATTTGTGGCCTGCTGGAGGTCATTTTGCAGGGCTCTGGCTGTGCTCCTCCTGTCCCTCCTTGCACAAAGGCGGAGGTAGCGGTCCTGATGCTAGGTTGTTGCCTTCCTACGGCCTCCTCCACGTCTTCTGATGTACTGGCCTGTCTCCTGGTAGCGCATCCATGCTCTTGACACTACGCTGACAGACACAGCAAACCTTCTGGCCACAGCTCACATTGATGTGCCATCCTGGATTGCAGACTCCGTCTCATGCTACCACTAGAGTGAAAGCACCGCCAGCATTCAAAAGTGACTAAACCACCAGCCAGAAAGCATAGGAACTGGGAAGTGGTCTGTGGTCACCATCTGCAGAACCATTCCTTTATTGGGGATGTCCTGCTAACTGCCTATGCTTTCCACCTGTTGTCTATTCTATTTGCACAACAGCATGCGAAATTGATTGTCAATCAGTGTTGCTACCTAAGTGGACATTGTTATTTCACAGAAGTGTGATTGACTTGGAGTTACATTGTGTTGTTTAAGTGTTCCCTTTATATTTTGAGCAGTGTATATGTTTGACATAGATCTGCTGCTAACAATAGTTTGATAAAGCATCCTAAGAGATATCACATCTCGTGTTTTTTTTCCTGAGAATACAAACGTACTTATTCTATATCCACTTACACCAAATTTCATTGAATAATTGAGGGTCCTTAAAACTGGGCGTTTGATTATCTGAAACACACTAATTGCCAAATACAGTAGAACAGGTGTGTGTGTGCGCGCGCGTGCGCTCTGTTTTCTCTCAGTCAAGTGTCCACAATTATCCTTATTCTGTTGTAGTAGAATTTCCAATTGACTTCACGAAGTGTTACAAGATACAGATAAGTGAGACAACATAAAAGAGAATCAGATTCACATTTACAGACTCAAGTATGTTCTGCAATTTAGATCATGAAAATTGGCCTAAAGCCCAAATCAAATCAGATATTTACTCACAGAGGGTAAATAAAGAGCTTTAGTACACTTAACTTATACAACCAGGCTGTTAGGCTATAAAGATAACGAGTGAAATGCTTCCTATTGCTCCCTCTAAGAAGTGAATGATATGTGCTTCAGCCACCAGAATCAATATAATTTTTGGCTTGTTAAAATCAAGTCTCTATAGCACGGATAAAAGAAACGCCAGGCATAAAAATGTTTTCTATCTTTTAGGCTTCCAATATGTGTGGAGTCCTTGGTGTTCTCTCAACTTAGCGGTTTATTGCAGATGTTTCATTATCAAACATTATCAGTGAGAGTGAATGGAGTTTGTTTCCTATATATATAACAATAACTTATGCTGCAAATGTTGTTGGGAGTGTGGTTTTCTCTTTGGTAATTCCTTGATTATGGTATTCCTTGATTAGGGATCATTCTGCTTAACTGTTTGCCTACTGTTAATCCATACTTATATGCATTATTATATACATTTTTTAAAACAGAAGCAACATACAAACAAACAAGATGTAATCAACTCATTTCATTCTTATTCTTACCTTAGTTTGAATTAGTGCTTTACAAGTGCTAAGGTTGAATTTGTCAACACTGGAATCTTCATTTTCTTTGTTAGTTTTTTCCAAAATACTGGCCTTAAATTCTGGAACAGCCTAATAAACAAGAATCATCATGTAAGGAACTTTATTTAAAACTGTGACTTTACTGTATAATGCATTGCGTGAATCATCTTGATATTAGATTGCTTCTAATATAAACTAGAGTCTTCAAGCTGAAGCACTGCCATTGTGAATTTCACAATGTTGTAAAGCACAGGCAGGAAGTATCTGCACAATTGCAACATTGGGAAGTACAGAAAATTTCATTAGATGGTAAAAAGGGCAAACCAGAGACACAATTGCATCAGTGGCAGTAAAATCTCCTCTGGATCTTGGAGCCTGACATTCAATCATTTTTATAAATAAAATTATTTCCTAAGTGATCTTCATAGAAAGGTTTTGTTTTGCTCTGCCTGATATTTTTAGGAAAATAGCAAAATATGCAATTTCCAGGTTTTCTCCAAGTGCATTCCTCAAGGGAATATTACATTACAACAAAAGGGCTGAATTCATATATAATTTTACACGTACAAAACACAACTGCTATGTTCATATGAAATACCCAAACAAGCCTTACTTATATGTGTGTTTATGTTATTTATTGGTTGGTTTATTTCAAAGTATATAAGCCACTTCAGTGGAGACCCAGTTTGGTAGTGGCTAAATGTTGGACTACAAACTAGAAGATGGCATCTTCCCTTCCTTTAGGCATGAAAGCCAAGTGAATGACTCTGGGTCAGTTTCTCAGCCCAACCGTGTCACAAAATTGTTGTTAAGGGAGAAAAGGAGGCATGAATAATATATGCATACTATACACTGCCTTGAGTTGACCAAAAACAAGTGAGATAAAAATCTAATAATAAATAAATTTGTAGCATATATACATCTCTAGCAGGTTAAACAACAGCAATATTCAATCATCATGCATGCTACTGAAAACAAATGAATGAAAAACTGCTGCTGCTGCTGCACCATAGAGAGCATTTTAACATACTGCACCTCTGTATGGTTTGCCAACTGCAGTGGCAGATAGGAAAGCACTCCAGAGAGTTAATGTCATTGCCCAGAAGATCATTGGTTGCCCTCTCCCCTTTTTGGAAGAACTTTTTAGCTCCCGCTGTCTTCAGAAAGTTCAAAGCATTCTCAAAGATCCATCTCATCCTGGGCACCTTTTTTTGAACTATTACCATCTGGCAGACGATACAGAATAATAAAAACAAGGACAAATAGGCTGAAAAACAGCTTCTATCCCAGGGCAGGAGCTCTTTTAAATTCTGCTGTATAGTGCAGTTCTGATGTGGTGTCGGGGGTTTCCGGTTCAATGTGTTAAGGGTGAAGGATGTGTGTTTGTGTTTATTTTCATGCTCATGGTCATGATGTGCACTGAAGATGGTGTTTGATTTCATTGTATGAGGTGCAATGATAATAAAGTAAACCAAACTACTTGTACCATGAGAAACTATACCAGAGAATGTTTGCTGTGGTACAGTAGCATTTATGATGAGTAAATATTCATGTTGTTTTAACCTGCTAACCACACTGTTTTAAACACACTGCAAGTAGATGAAATCCACTTCATTCCCTGATAGCTTCTTAGAACAACCAGATTTTAATGCCCTTTCTAAATTCCAAAAGAACTGGAGTTGCTCTAAAACCTAGGGAGAGTGTTATTTTATGGGAGAGAGGTAGCAATAGAAATTGTTTTTGTGGCTCTGATAAAGCTACTCTCTAGGAGTACACACTGAGCCCTCTGATTTTATTGAATAGGCAGATAACATTGGGCACAGTTAGTCCCAAAGGCACCCAGCTCCTAAGCCATGTAAAGCTTTATAGTGTCATGACTAGCTCAGGCTCTGATAAGGAAACTGACAGCAAGCAGCCAGAATTACCAGATGAACTGCCTCTTGGGCAATTTCAGGGAGAGGACTGCGCTGCCTAGTAACCAGGAGTCTCAGCTGCTGGTCTTGGAAGATGAGAAATCTGAGCTGCTTTACCCTCCCCAGAGCAAGATCTCGCTGTGTAGAGAGCAGAGCAAAGGCGATCTTGCTCTTTCAAATGCGCAACATCGGGTTGCTTCTCTTTAAGAAGAGCAGCAAGCTCAAGCCCTCCGTTGAGGGTTTATTAACCTAGTCTCTGTGTGCCTTTGCTTTTCATCTTGAAATCTTGAGACTGTGACTCCGTCCCAGACTGACTGACAACTCTGCTATCACATTTGGACCCTTGGACTTCATCGGACCACTTTTGTCTCTGCTGCTGGAGACAAGCTTGCTGGACTTCCGGGGGGAGGGGGGGGGATGATTTCTTGTTTGTATATGCTTGCATGCTCATTTCCTTTGCTGCTTATTTGAGAACTTGCTAGTAAAGTTTGCAAATCTCACTAGTGTCTGTGAGCCTGTGGCCCAAGGCAGGAGATATAGATACAGATATAACCACCAACACTTTAAAAGTAATTGAAATCTCACCAGATTTCTGAAAATAGTGGTGTTACATGGACAAAGCCTTATTATCAGCTTTAAACATCTTTTGAATAACAAAATAATGGAGCTGGAAAACACCTTGGAGGTCTTCTAGTCCAACTCCCTGCTATACCATTTCAGACAAATGGTTGCCCAATCTCTTTTCAAAAACCTCCAGTGATAGAGCACCTACAACTTCTGAAGGCAAACTGTTCCACTGGCTGATAGTTCTCACTGTTAGGAAATTTCTCCTTAGTTCTATGTTGCTTCTCTCCTTGATTAGATTCCATTAGTTCTTGTCTTGCCTTCTGGTGCTTTGGAAAATAAGATGACCCCCCCCTCTTCTTTGTGGAAGCCCATCACTGCTATTATGTAATCATAAGTCCTTTTTTTCACTGGATTAGACATACCCAATTCCGTTCTTCATGTGTTTTAACCTCCAGCCCTCCAATCATCTTTTGTTTTTTTTTCTGCACGCTTTCCAGAATCTCTACGTGTTCTTTTTTAATAATATGGCAACCAAAACTGGATTTGGTATTCTAAGTGTGGTCTTACTAAGGCTATATAAAGCACTATTAATACTTCACATGATTTTGATTCTATCCTTCTGTTAATGTCACCTCGGATTGCATTTTTTTGGCTGCTACTGCACACTGCTCATATTTAAATGACTGTCCATTAGGACTCCAAGATTGCTCTCACAGTTACTGCAATTGAGCCAGGTTTCACATAATCTGTACCTGTACATTTGGTTTTTCTTGCCCAAGTGTAAAACTTTACTTTTCCTTACATTCCATATATCTCTTTCTATCGGAGGATAGAAAGAATAGAGGATAAAAAGACTGCTATGTAAATATGAAAAAAGGGAAAATAAATTTTAAAAAGAATCAAATTCCTTAGCTTTTAGAAGAGTTATTTTTTAAATTTACTAACCTTCTATGTTGTTTGGCGTATCAGATCAGATCATTTTCATTTCATTTGATTCCAAATTATGCAGTAGTTTTTATATATAATTTTAGGAGAAGGAGCAGTATATATAGAGTGTCAGAGTGTCTACAAGCAGAGGCCCGAGACCTCCGGTCTTTCACCAGATGCATTAGCTCTGCCACCACAAAGTTCAATAAATAACACCAGCTGTCTAGACTTCAATTTTTTTAAAGAGAAACACAAAGTTCCCCCCAACCACCATTTTTGAGCTCTTACTGAACTATTAACAAATTCCAGTATTCATTTTGTAAAAAAAGCAAAAAAGCTTGATATAAACTTTCACATTTTAGTTCTGTAAATCTATGGAAACATACATACAGGATATTTCTAACAAGTGAAATGTGAAAATTCAATTGAACAGTAGCCTTACAGCATAGTATCTATTAAGTTTAAACACAAATACTAAGAATGTTATAGAAAGTATCACTGAATACTACCTTTTGATTAGCATTGATTCCAAGCACAGCTAAAAGATTTTCTTGAGAATGAAATTCATTTTGATGGCATCTTAAATCAGAAGGGCTATTGCACTGAATAAGAGTTTTCCATAAATTTGCTGAGTCAAGGCTTTAAAGGAAAATACAATTAAAGGAAATACAATTCAGATTAATACAAAGTAAACATCCACCATATTTGTTGCTTGCATTTCAGATCAGCTTTATAAAGATAGCAAACATATTGCCATGCTTAATTACATATTGGGTATGTGAGCTCTTACTAATCAGAAGACACATATCATGATTAATTAAATCAAAAGAGCATGATTTTTTGACAGCAATCTTAACATTTCATTCTGTTATTTAAAAAATAATCAGACATAAAGTCCCTTTCAACAAATCCAGTTTTATAAAGGGATATAAGATTCTGAAATTCGTATTACTGTCTTGGAAAAACTAAGACAAAGTAATGTAAAATCAATACAAATTAATCAAATATATGGATATATTATTTGTTGCTTTGAAGCAAGTAAATAAGTATTAATGTGTGTCTGCTTCTTTGCCTACATATTAATTTATTTTAGTTTATAGTATCTTAGAAATTATTTCTGATGACATACAATCCCAATAAATCAATAATTTCTTGGTGTAATCAGGGCAGAGTAACTATTGTTTTGAAAATAATTATATTCTCTTATATGAACAGGTGACACAATTCAGATGGTACTAAAGTAAATTAGGAGCAAAGTTGCCCTTATGAAGAATCAGTCCTGATCAGAGGAATCTGCTAGCTGGGAATCAATCATCAATATAAACTGGCAACCACTGATACCTGCAATAGATGCAATAGATGCAAAGCTAACATGCAATCAAAATAAATACTGCTTAATCTCACAAAAACAAAAAGTAACCACAGTATGCTAACTGCTACCAAAGAAAGTTTGATACCTGTATTTATCAAGCCAACTAAAATGTCCCAAAAAAATTGCATGAAACGTTTCAAGCTATTCAGCATATTTAATCAAACAAAACAGTAAATAAAAAGCATGGACAGTTATAATGCTAATACTTTATGCTAACAGTGATAATTTATATTTTAAAAGAACATAATAAAGGAGAGGCTTGCACACATTCACAGCTGCAGCTATAGCTTCAGGTACCCTCTCTCAATCTCTCTTGATTGCTAGGCAAATCTATCTCAACAGCATATGAATCCAATAAGTAACAAAAGAATTTTCCCTGTTTAAAAGATAACAGATTATTTATTTAAGATTCTCTGCATTATAAGTAAAATGAACAAATTATAGGAAATTGAGGAAAAGAAAACACTAAATGGTTTTTAAAAACTAGGAATAATTTTAGAAAGCACACTGGACAAAAAAGGCAAATAAAGGAGACATTGTTTTATAACTAGTATAACTGAAACATTATTTTAAAAAAAGTATACTCCCAACTACAGTTCATTACATTACTCATCATTCATTGGTTCCAGGAGGCTCAATGAGTAACAAAAACAATGAGTACCAAACACATTTTCCCCATAAAGAATAATGTAGTGAGTCACAAGGCAGCTGACACTGACAAATTCTAGCTTGTGCATCAAGTACCAAACAAATGATGAGTACCAGGACAAAAAATTCACATCAAAATGTATTGAGTACCAAATTCAATGAGTTTCAAAGCCGGTGAGTACCACAATACAACTGTACTGATGAGACTGTCTTATTTGTTAGCTGTTGTTAAGTCTGAAACCTTTACATTTCCTATATTTGTCTGCGGCTGAATGTTATAGTTTTAAAAGCAAAATATCAGCTACTTTATATGTGTCTTCATCTCAGTAATCCTAGGAAACATCTTAGGTACAATCTGAAATCACAAGACCAAATAGAGACTCATCTGAGTATTGGCAACTTCCTCTTATCTTCCCTCTCTATATGTTGCTTGCCAAAGAGTTCTGGGGTTTTGAAACCTGTTTGTGTTACGACTTCTGAGTCAATCTAATAAAAATATTGCCATTTTATCAAGACAATATTGACTATTCATTCATTGGCCAGAAAAGGAGTATTTGTAGAGAGCATTCCTCATCCCTTATTGTCAGACACAACACTCTACTTCTATTGAGCATCACCTGGAAACTAGAAAGTTGGAAGACAACACACTTCAAGCTTATATACCAGCTAAGGAGCTGGATGACTTTGAGACAGTCATTCCCTCAGCCCAATCCATCTCACAGGGTTGTTGTTGTGGGGAAAATAGGAGGAGGAAGGTAGTTTGGCTATTGTGTGCTGCCTTGAGTTATTTAAAAAAAAATAAAGGCAGGATACAAATAAATAAAAACCACCAGTTGTTTTCCAGCAAGAATATGAAGAATACAAGCGAAGAAGGATTGGCTCAACCAGTAATATATTCAGATAACTCTCTATTTTATTCTGGCTTGTGTGAGTTTTCTATTTAGTTTTTAAGACAGACAACAGACCCTTACTTCATTATTCAAGCAGCTTTGAGAATGAAATGTCTGAAAATTGGGTTAAAATAACAGTAAATAAATAAACACCATCTTCCAGTTTTTAAATGAATTTAAAATATCCTGATTTTAACTTCTTGTCCTAATACTACATTTACTGGCATCTTCAGAAGACTAATCTTCTATAAATGCATGCATTATCAATGACAAATCTTACCAAGCTTGTTTCTCTGTACATTCAGGAATGTTTGCATCTTGTCTTTCTGGGTGAAGCGCTTGCTTCAATGTACTTATTTTATCAAAGCATTGTGGTACTGGGATTTCAGGAAAACTCTGTTTAACAGTATCTTCAGAACTAACGACAACCTAAGGAAGTATATAGTATAAGATTGCAGCAGCATGTGGATTTATACAGAGGCAAAACAAAGTTTAATTATGTTTAAAACCTAGAAATTATTCCTACTTCTCCATAGGAAACTTTCTTCTGCAAATCTGCAACAGTGAACTTTAGACTCCTTTCAAAGATTTAAAAATCACGTGGATTCCCAATTAACTATTCAGGAGAGAGAAAAAAATCCTGAAAAATCTAATGTACCAAGGGGCTAACAATCCAGCATTAAATTTCTCATTCTCCAGCAGAATGTAGGATGCTATAGAAATAATGTAATCACATTCTCATCTAATGACCCGCTTTACAAAATAACCCTCTGTACCTGGTGCTGTATTTTTGCTGTTATTTTTCAGCAAAAATTCTTGTATGTAAGCAATTATTTTTATCATAGAGCCACAACTAATAATCAAGCTCAACTTGACATACTTACATTCTTGGTATTTTATTAAAGTATATATCAGTATTGTACAATTAATGGTTTCACTGCTAGGATTTTGGCATCATTTTTCTTTTTCACCTTCTCCCCTTTGCTTCGTTTGCCACCAAACTATGTAATTTTTATATTTCTATGTTTTATTCTACTAGGCTTTGTTTCTACTATAGTTTTAATAAGAAAAGACTTCTCATTTTCCCTTATTTCCTCAAGGACATCTTGAATTTTAGAAAAAGACAAACATACTTCCAAATGTCAAATTCAGTATAAGTATGTGTAATGCACAATGAAGCTAAAACCACTAATTTCATGAATACACTGTGGAAAGCCTAATTCTCTGAAAACAACTCTTAGAATTATGGAGGAAAGCATCATAAAGACTTTGACTGTATGTAAGAATGTAGCTGAGAAGTTAACAAATTCCACACCAGGGATCCTTTAGCAAGAGATGGCCTAATAAGAGCCTCACACACATAGGTGCTATTCTTGCAATCCTGTAGGGGGATCCATTTTTAAGGAGATCCATTTTAAGGAGACTCCTTTTTTCCTTAAAAATAGAGACTTCCAAGGGACTGTGAGAAGAGCATAGCTGGCTGGAGAATTCTGGGAGTTGAAGTCCACAAGTCTTAAAAGTTGCCAAGTTTGGGGAGCTCTGGGCAAGGCCTTCCCAATGCTGAGGACCCTATGCTCTGCATAACAGCGGCCTTGGGGAGAGCAGGGGTAAAGGTGTTCACAGGGATGACTCACTTAATAACCCTCATGACTAGCAGACGTAACAAGCATGCTACATTATAGCCCTAATTCAAGGACTACCTCCAAACATAGGAGCTTACGTATATTTTCCAGATTAATGTAGAACCATGATTTATCATTTAGCTTGGTTGGGCTTTTCCAGCTATGCAGAACAGTAAAATAAAAAAAACAGATAATGCTTAAATGCACCGCGAACTCATATGCTGTCTTAGTGCTGTGACAAATACTTAATGTCTGTATTATAAAAAATAGAGCAGTTATTACACAGTGTGAAACGTGAGAAAAAAGGGAGCCTGCTCAGAAAATTGATTGGTCTTATCAATATTTACCTTTGTTGTAGTTTTAGCAACTGTATCTTTTTCATATCCAACAGCTTTGGAAAGAACCTGTCTGAATGAGGTAGTGGAATGAGTGTCATTAATATCCATACCAATTGTATGTGACACCTTTTCATTTATCTTCTCCAAAGGTTCTGGAATGTAACTTAAGTTCACCAGTTTGACCTCACTGAAACCTTCAAAATCACCCCAAGTATTGCTGGATTCCACTGTGTTGATATCCTGAGGAATCTCCAGTGATCCTTCACCAATTGTTCCATCATCATCATTCTTCCTATGAACATTTTCCTGAACCAGTTCCGTTTCTAGGGATGCATCCAGATTTCCATTTTGGTTTAAATAATGGCTTCCAGTTCTACAGCTGTACTCACTTGGTGAGATGGCATATTTCTCTTTAGAGAGAGCTTTTAAACATGACTGGTTTTTGCCTTCCACACTACTATTCATTTGCAGTAAATTCTGTCCTTGCATTTTAGCTGTTGTAGCAAGGTGGAGTCACTTATTAACATCAACACAAATGTTATTGGGACACAATAAAGCCATTAACCTTAGGAAGATACAGTGAAATACTTCATTGTATCTTGAATAGTTTGCAATAATGTTGCTAAGCAAACCAGCATGTCTTTGGTGTCTCCTAAGCCATCAACAATGCGTTTTCAGTCTTGCATCAAATCCAGATTTCAGTCTGCAAAAGAAGAGTTACAAATGAAGATGCCTGATAATAAGATGAATAAGACAAAAGATAAGCTCTCGGGCAAGAGAAATGTTCATGCTTTGTCAAATAAATTCCAATGTGCTTAAAATATTTTTTTTTAAGCCTTAACCTACAGCAGCTCAGGTCTATGTTACTTGCTTTGCAAGTAGTCCTTGACTTACCACCACCACTGGGATTAGAATGTTCGTTCAGTGATAAAATCATTAAATGAGTCATGTCCAATGTTACACGTTTTTTGTCATGATTGTTGAGCAAATCATGTTGTTTGCATGTTTGAAGTCCTCTGGGAAAGTCTTAAATGACAAAAACATGACCAAGGGATGCTGCAACCATCAAAAATAACATCATAAATACATGACAGCTGCCAAGTGCCCAAATTCTGAACACATAACTGTGGGGATGCTGCAATGGTCATAAATATGAGGATTAATTGAAAGTCACTTTTTTTCAGCACTGTTCTAACTTCAAATAGTCATTATATAAATGGCCATAAATCTAGGATTATATATGCCCAGGATATTTTTGTATAGATGTTTTTGCAAGGCTTGGGACAAATAAATGTGCTATAAAACATTGTCACTCCTGTTTTTGAACATCGGTTTAAATACCAGAGTATTTTTTTCTTGCACAGAAAAAAAATGCTAAAATTAACAATGAAATACTTTTATAACAATTCAATAGATTATATTTAATCTTTTATATTTAGTGTTTAAATAACACTAAAAAATTTTGAGATATCTTTTGAAATTAATGTATTCATATCGGGTTTTTTAAAAAAAGACAAGAAAGAAAACCTTTACCTGCTGTATAAGTCAAATAATTCTTTGCACATCATTGCACTTTACTGAAAAATAACTTACAGTTTGATAAGAAATATCACACATAAAAACAAGCTGTGCATATTGCAAAGAACCAAATTTGTTTCAAATGCATGCTTGACCTCTTGCATCGCAGTGCCTAAATCACTTTTAAAAATATCTCAGGTGATTTAAAACATTTTGACATTCTTTGTGCATAGTAATAATTTATCTATTTGAAAAATACCCCAAATATATGATATATAGAACCTGCCTCAAACAGAACACAATGTTCAATAAAATTGTAAGTCAAAATAAAATCATAATCATAATATTGATGTATTAGTACATCAACTACATTAGTTGATGTAGTAGTAGTTATGGCACTATGCTAGAAACCAGAAAACTGTGAGTTCTAGTCCCAGTTTCAGTCCAAAGCCATCTGGGTGACTTTGAGCGAGTCACATTCAGCCTATAAAAAAGCAGGTAGTGTCAAAAAACCTTGTCAAGACAAACTAATCCAGGAAGTTACCAAGAATTAACAGTAACTCAAAAGTACACACACACACACACACAGAGAGAGAGAGAGAGAGAGAGAGAGAGAGAGAGAGAGAGAGAGAGAAAATGATAGAAAGGAATTGAATTTTACATATATATTACATATTATGCAATTATGTATATATATTGTATGTATTGTAAGAAATCAACTTCCTTTCACTGCAGTTTACACCTTAGTACTTTTATTTCACACTAAATCAATTCAAAATTACTATAAACTGTTCACCCTCCGAAGACTTCATTTCTAAATCTCAATTTGAAACATACTGTGCAGAGTATTCCTATTATAAAATTCAGAAAATCCTTCTACTATCTACTTCTGCTATCTTTCTTTCTGGAAATAGAATAGAAATGGCACGGCCTCTTCCCAAAACCTTCTGTGTATCATTAAAACAGACTTAGAGCAGTGCTTCTCAACTCTAGCAACTTTAGGATGTGTGGACTTCAATTTCCAGAAGTTGCCAAGATTGAGAAACATTGTACTAATGAAATAAACTCACAACAAATATTGAAGGTGCAAAGAGATCTGTGGAAGGGACCAGCACCAAATTTCTTATTTTTGATGATTAAAGTAGTTCCACCAGAGGAAGACTGCATTTTTTCATTTTACATAGAATTAAGTCTGCTAAATGGGACTTGATTTCTATAAACAACACTGCTGGCCTTGCCACCTAGGATAATTTTCTACTAAAAAGAAAACTATATTACATCACATAAATTCTATAAGGAGGGGTCTGGAACAGCAGTAGTGGTTAAAAGATCACCAAAGTATGTGTGAGGGTGTGTTCCACCTATCTTTGTCTTAAGTAGATCTGGAAAGCAATGGTTCACATATTTTGCTTTGTCATTTTGCTGGCAACTTGATGTTTATTTTAACCCAGTTACTGTGCTTTATTCAATAAACCATGGTTAGGCAAACTACAATTTAGTTCAATGGGAAAAACATATATGTTGATGTTCAGATTCTTTAGAAACAAGTCAGTTGATCTAGAAAATTAAAGTGATTAGCAACATACTTCTTAGTATATATGATTTTGAAAGCATTGCTGTTTCTTATTTATTTTACATGATGGAACGTACTGGTTACTCTGAGCACAATAGCTCTTCAAATCTAGACATCTGATTTACAGAAATAAAACTGAATAAAAAGAAGAGTTTCAAACACTCTCCAGAAGAAAGTGCACTGGAAAATCTCAACTACTTAAGGGTAAGTACCTTTTCTGAGCTGGAAAAAAAGACTTAATCCAGTCAATTCACAGACCTGCCAATTATTCTAACAATAATCTAATATGAAACAGTACTCTAGCTGTCTGTTGCACACATTAATCACATTCTATTAAGTATTTCCAACATTCTTCAGTGGCTGGATCTGCAACAAATTATAATTCTTTCATATCCGAAGGACCGCAGGCTCTTTTCCTTCGCAGTACACAAATTTTTTTTATTAATTACACAAGCATAGATATCTTTTCACTGCATTAAGCCATATCTGATTTGTCTGGTTCTGATTTAACATGGCTCAGCCACTGCATTCTTAGTACAGCATTAAATCAGATCAGTTTATTTCATTCAACAACCCTCAATTAAAGGGTTAGTGCAATGTATAGACTCAGCCATATATTTGGTTCTGGTCTGGATTTGTGAAACACTTATATGCTCAACATATTTAAGGGCTATCCTTTCAAATTTTTCAACCAAATTACTAGGTATCATTCATTACTAGGTATCATTCATCATTACTAGGGAATGATGGTATCATTCCCTTATAGACACATAGAACACTGTAAAGTATTAATGAATCTAAGGATTATCAGCAATATAAAAATAACAGTTTGGTAACATGCAATGACAAAAGTGTTTTCAGTGGAAAAAAAGAAAGGTATCTGCCATCACTGTTAATAACAAGCTCTAAGACAGGGTGCTTCAAACTTGACAGCTTTAAGACTTCAACTCCAGAATTCTTCCTCGTCATGTCAGCTCAGGAATTCTGGGAGTTGAAATCCACAAACCTTAAATTTGCCAAGTTTGAAGACCCTGGCACTAAGACAATGCTGGAGAATGTTTCTTTGCCTTGGAGAATTACTCATTTACCCCACCAAACAGATATCAGGGTGTGGGGTGGGGATTAACATACCTTCATTTTAAGAAATAAACTTATGGAAGATACTATATAAAATCTTTGGAAAGTTCAATGAGCTAATGGTTCATTTGAATTAACAAAAACCTCATCTAATTGTTCATAAAATATTTGTGTATGAAGTTGAAATTTCAGAGTCAAAAATCTTAAAAATTGATATTGCCTTTAAGAAATGTGAAAGTTTCCTTCCAGCTTAGATATCACTCCTGCTGTTTGTCACCCGGGAAGCAACACATTCTTTTATAAAGTAGCACCCACTTTATACTTTACATTGGAGGTGTTAACAACTGTGAATTAAAGTAGAGCATGGTGGGTAGATATGCAGAAATATGTACTAAAATGAAACCAGTGTGATCATACCAATGTGCGCTACCAGTCACATGGATAAAAACTTCTTACCTAACAAGATTGAGGGAAGCTGAAAGAGGGAAAGACAATGAATAATGTGGTTAGGCAGGATCAGGAAACCACTGCAGTTTCACTTCCAGATGTGAACTGAAATGCCACCTGCTCCATCTTGACCAATGGTGAACAATTATAAGAACTGCAATCCAATAATATCTGGAGAGCCACCTCTTTAAATGGATAGAGCTTTTTCTTTAGAGGTTTTTTTAAGTCATGCCATGCTATTTGGGGAATTTTGGAGGCCTACACATCTTAAAATTACTGAGATTGATAAACACTGTTCTATACTCTCTTGACTGGCTTCACACACTGTCATGTTTTAAACTAGGAGACAAACAATGAAAACAAACACATACTGAATTAACTGGAAAGTGTTAATTTAATTATATTATAAATATGCATTGAAGAAGTTTTAATAGTCAATATTTGATCATTTAATGTAGGCTAGGTTTAGTAGTTCTTTTAAGCAACCGTTGATTTTTAAAAGAAACACAAAAAGCATTCTGTTAATGAGTGCATTTTAATTCTTGAGGGCATAGAACTGAAAAGCTAAAAATACAGCAGCTATAAAAGGATCAAAGCATCTCCACTCAAATTCACCCAGATTATATGTCCACAAAAGCAGCAATTTTCTTTTCTGGTGTTATTGTTTACTGTAGAATTCCACTGACTTCAGAAATAATATGTATTAAATACTCAGAGTTTGCAATCACTTCTATCCACAAGTTGCCCATGAATTCTTCATCCAATTCAATACTATTTTTTGAAGAAGTTATGTACATGTGCCTGATCAGAAACCCAGTTTAATATACAGCACAATCCATACCAGAACACAATACGTTTAAAATATTGTAATTCCAGTAAAGAAAGGTGAAATTATAAGAAAATCCTGCACACAATCAAGCTAAAATTGGTTTTCTCTCAAACCCTGTGCCTCAAATATGCAGGGGGGTTTACAAGAAATACGGCACTGCTTCACTGGGCTTTCATCAAAGGAACACATGATGATATGGTATAAATGCTGAATATACAAGAATTCAGAGCAGCAGGCCTGAACCCAAAAGTCCGGATCGAAATGCCGCAAATCTTTAGGCTAAGACAAGCTATTCATCCCCAACCAAGACTGCTTTGAGAACAAAATGAGGAAATAACAAAGCACATCCATCTACGAGGGTTGGGTAAGAAAGTCTTTAAAATGTCGCTTCGCGAAGTGCCTCGCACCCACCGGTGCCCAAATCCCTTCTTCCTCCTGACAACAAGCCTCCCATCTCGACCTCCGTCTCCCTTGTCATCCATCCCCTGCAGCCTTTTTCCTCCTAGAAAGGCGCTCGGGCTCCAGAGCTTTAAGAGGCGACCGGGTCCCAGAATACCAAAGCGGAAGGCAACACCGAGAAGAAACGCGGCGGAAAACAGCCCCAACTCTCCCGCAGGCCTTACCTGCTCCAGCCCCGCGTTCCCTGCCTCCCCACCCGGCGGGGGCCCGGCGCCGACTAGAACGGAGGCGGAGCGGAGCGGAGCGAACAGCAGGTGCCGGTTTGTGCAAGAGGGAGAAGCCAGATTGGCTGATGGAAGCCACAAAAGGGGAGGCGCAACAACGCGTACCGGACGCGGCTCCCTTGGACACCCGGAGAAAAAACCAAGAGGACTCGGGGAGGCTCGGCCTTGCGACGCGCGCCTGATAAACGGGGAACGAGTGCTGCAAGGGTGTGGATGGGATGGAACAGAACAGAACAGAACAGAACAGAACAGAACAGAACAGAACAGAACAGAATAACTTTATTGGCCAAGTGCGATTGGACCCACAAGGAATTTGTCTTGGTGCAAATACTCTCAGTATACATAAAAGAAAAGATTAATTCATCAAGAGTCAAGAATCATAAGGTAACAACACTTAACGATAGTCATTGGGTACAATAAGGAATCAAATCATACCAGGAAACAGTCAATAAAAATCGTTCGGGGCGGCGATTCCCCCCCCCCCCCCCCATTGTGGTCTACCAGCTGCCTTGCCATCGAGAGGGAAAGAAACGCGCACCTATTTTAAAATATCTGCAGATAGCAAAGACAGAATGGCTTTTTTTCCTCGCTTCCCCAAGAATCTCATTCAAAGCGCGAGTGCTTTTTATACTTCTCTGGCGGAAGTCACCGCTTGTGGCTTTCTTTCAACCAAACGGAGCGCTTTTCTGAGATTTTTTCTTTCTTTCCCTAATTAAAATACAACCCTCAATGAGGTTTATCGCCTTCTCTTTTCTTTTTGTTTATGACTGTGTCCTTTTAGGGCTTTCTCCCCCCCCCCGCCCCCCCCCCCCCAAAAAAAGCTAAAATCAGGACAGTCAGAGCTGAGGTGCAAAACTTCAGAGCGCAGCGAGGTGGCAGCAAAGAGATTTAGAATTTCCCCCCACCCCCCACCCCTCCCCCCTCCCGTTGTTTTCATATGCTTCGTTCCTTTTCGGGAGAGGGAAGGGGTGACGACTGGGTTGCTAGCTAGAGGAACCTGGAAGTATCGCCTTTGTTAACAGTATTTCTCGACCTTGGCAACTTGGAAGATGTGTAGATTTCAGCTCCCAGAATTCCCCAGCCAGAATTCTGAAAGTTGGACGTCCGCACATCTCCGAGCTTGGGCAAGAGCGACAAGCACGACTCTATTGTTTTCGGCCACAAAGAATGATGAGCTCATGCTCAGAAAATGTTCCGGGGGGGGGGGGGGGGGGGGGCGTGGCTTTCCCAGCTGATTCTTTAGCTCTATGGCAACCCTGGGGTTGCTTATGTCAACCGGCTTCAAGTAACAAAGAAAATGCCCCTAATCAAATTCTATACTTTAAAGGAGATGTTTAGGCGACGGAGAATATCTTTCCCTCCCCAGTTCAAGGACTCAATCACTGTATCCCCAACATCAAGTATCCCCTAGTCTTGAAAATATCCAGTGGAGATTATGGTCCTCCCCAGGATCTGATTCCGCTGTCAAACGACTCTCCCAGAGTGGCTTGGATTTCCCCCACCTAATTTTAGTCAGAATCTCGTTTCTATAGCTTTAAGTCCATCATTCTGTATGCTGACATAAACACAAGATGTTAGCTATTTGGGCACCTTGTAACGCCTTTTCTAGTGACTAAAAAGTGAAAATTGAACCTCCCCAGCTCCTTTAATTTTTCTGTATAAGGATTTATATTCACCTTTCTTTGATGTCGTTCCAGTTTCTGATTTCTAAAAGTGTTGCTTCCAGAACCCAAGTAGAATCAAACCAACACAGAATAAAATTAAAACAGCTGCAAAACGAAATGAATACATTACAGGCCAGTCATTTCTTCAGTCCAATTATCTTTCCTCTA
The DNA here is from genome assembly GCA_015471245.1 of Laticauda colubrina. Taxonomy (NCBI): domain Eukaryota; kingdom Metazoa; phylum Chordata; class Lepidosauria; order Squamata; family Elapidae; genus Laticauda; species Laticauda colubrina. The sequence goes on from BLBF01000005.1 coordinate 673,018, forward strand.
GAATTAACAGTAGAGAATCTCCAGAGCTAGGAAACCCAAAACCTACTAGTTACTGAGTGACTGTTACAAAACCTACTAGTTACTGAGTGACCTGTTCTCCCAATCCTCTCAGCCCACTCACTTGCAGCCCAACCCACCTCACAGGGTTGTTGTTGGAGGGGGAATCAGAAGAAATAGGAATATGAAGTATGTTTGCCACCTCAAGTTATTTAAAAATAATAAAGACAGGATAAAAAAATCAAAAATTTAAAAAATCCTTCTCAACAGTTTTCAATCATTGGGAAAGAAGCTTCATGACATCTCTTGGTCAGCCTAGGATTGAGTAGAGCAATGTTTCTTTAAGTATGGTCTGGGGATTTCTGGCAAATCCCCCAAGATCATTTCAGAGAGCCACAAAACTATTTGCAAGATACTGAAATTTAAACAATGTCATTATTTTTACAATCCATGATCTTTTTCATGAAAAGTATTTAAACTATTATATCTAAATGTTATTCTTAATCATTCAGCAAACGCATATTGTATGAAAACATCCATTTTCATTTTTAATATAGTAAATATCATTAAGTACAATATATATGAATAAAAGCTCTTTGGGGTCCTTCATAATTTTTAAAAGTGGGAAGAGTTCCTTGCAGCAAAAGTTTAAGAAATATTGGTGTAGAGGAGGATGGAGATAGCTTTGAAGAAGATATGCAGCAATACTAAAACATCAGCTTAAGGCCAAAAGACAGGAGGCAGTTAAAAAAAAAGACTGGTCCACCTGGACTATCTTCAGTACAGGTAGTCCACAACGTACAACAGTTCATTTAATGACCATTTGAAGTTACAACAGGACTGAAAATTTATGATCATTTTTCACACTTATGATGGTTGCACTTATCACCCTTATGGTCACATGATTTACATTCAGATGCTTGACAACTGATTCACATTTATGACGGTTGCAGTGTCCAGGAGTCATGTGATCACCTTTTGTGACCCACTTATAAGCAAAGTCAATGAGGAAGCCAGATTCACTTAACAGCCATGTAACTAATTTAAAAACTGCAGTGATTCACTTAACAAATGTGACGAGGAAAGTTGTAAAATGGGCCAAAACTCACTTAACAAACTTCTCAATTGCTCAGTTGTGACCATAAGTTGAAGACTACCTATATAAGCCTATAAATCTCTGTCCCTCTCTCACCCAGGTGCTTTTTTTTGGCCCAAGACCTCAGTGTGGTCCTGTCTACCATTAAACTATTTTTCCAAGAAGTCTCCATGTTTCTAGTATCTTTCTTCCCACTTGGAACTGAGCCCAGACAGACATTTCTTCCAACAGTAGCTAAATAATTATATGGCCAACAAAGAATATTTATGGTACCTATTAAAATGACTTTATGGCTCAGGACAAGGAATACTCATATTAACTGCCTTCTGCTTAGAAACTACACTCTCTTCGAGTTCATGTATGTACATGAGTTTTTGATTGGAGAGGAGGATAATGGTGAAAGAGTCGGACAATGCCACAAATTCCACACACGTTTGGCTCTGACTCCATTCACTTGCAGCACCCCTGATAGATTTTTTCCATTGGTCAAGAGCTCTTCATAGAAAAAGACTTTCCATCCAACTTAGAGAAGGCAAAACAGTTTTATCCTACCTTATCACTAATTCCATCATATGCTAGCATTTTCCATGACCTGAATTCATTCATTCATTCATATTACTACCTGCTCTTACTTCAGTCACAAGGTTAAACGGTATTTATTTAATTATTAAGTAACACCAGAATTGCTTAGGTGTTGGGAAACAGCCATTAACTAAGAAGGTCTGTATTCGTAGAATATTCACAGAATATGTTAAACACTGCAATCTAACACCTCACAATATGATTTAACTTTACCAAAATTAGGCCAATAAGGTGTACCTCCAAGTCAACAACAGCTTTGCAGTTTGTGCTCTTTAAAGCTCTTTTGCTGTCAGAGGATTAGGAGAGAAGCTTTAGCTGCTTTGTACTCTAGTATCAGCCTAAAGGAAGCGAAGAGGAAAGAAAGACACAGCTTCAGGCAAAAAACAAACAAACCAGCATTGTGATACTATGCAATAGAAGAAACAATACTTCATTACTAAACTGGAAAATCATATGAAATACACACACGTATTTGGCATGAATTCACAGAAATGCTGGATTATTTAACCATGGTTTGTTTCAGTCATAATTGGCTGAGCTGGCATCCTAAACAATGTCATCTTTTACAGGCAACTGTGCTTGTATTAAAAAACATGCTACAGTTAAGTCAAATTGCATTCTAATTTGGGATGATGTAGGAATTAGGTCAATATACACTTATAACTAAATGTAGCACATGCAGGGAAAACTGCATCATAGCTAAATATATTTGTTCAATGTTGACTTAGAATGACATATTAATTTTAGTTTAATAATCAAAACAAACCATAGTTTAGTACACTATAGACCCAGTATATTGAAACAAAAAGCATCAGCTGCTTATGTATTTGGTTTATAGCAACTGAGTTAATATAACATGATAACCAAAATATGAAATACTAGTTTATGACTTAGCATAGTAAACTCAGCCTATGCAGTTCATAGATTATGGCTTATAGCGTAATTTGTTGAGGGAACTCAGTCCACTGGATAATATTTAATAAGCCATTATTTTAAAGGTGTCTGATCACGTTATATGACACACAGACAATGTCTCCTCAAAGACACATAAAGAAAAGAATATCATTTTCATTGCACTTGAATGTACTGTAATAGAGTAAAATAAACAAGTAGCAACCATACTTGATCTTTAAAGTTGTGGATTATGCCTTGCAGAGATAAAAGTTGAATAAAGAATGGTTAGCAGAAATAAGTATGGCTCTGTTTCTTTTTGTTGTTTAAACTTAATATGTAATCTCATACTCCTCATCCCAACCCTATCTTCTAGACAAAGGAAAAGATTTTGAGGGGAAGAGATTCAACTCTTTAGACACAAATGCCTTCATTTAGTGTAGCAAGGCTACGTTATTCTATGCAGAATAGCCTCTGCTAGACAGGCAAGACTTCTGCTCTGGGCCAAGAATCTGACGCAAAGAGTCTGGGAAAAGTGTACCATCTCGTGGTGAAAGGAAGAAGGACATTTTGCACTCTATTTCAAATCTCTTTGATCCGCTGTTTGAAGGCCTGCCTCACTCCATTAGGTCAGGAATGCTGTCTGGCGAGGCCCAGAAAGGGAGTTTTTCTGTTGTGGCCCCTGCCCTTCCCCCCCCTTTGTCTAAGTCAGCACCCCCCACCCCCACGACCCCTCCTCCTTCTGTAGAGAGAAGACAGGAAGGAGCAAGGCTGCTTAAGGCAAAGAAATGAAGACAAGAGAAAATGTTTTATCAGAATTCATATTCCTCACTCTCATGTCCATTCCATCCATGCCTGGGTCCTATCTCCATATATATGACCCTTCCTCTGATCCCCAGAGCCTCATCTGTACATACATTCCATCATCTGATCCTTCACTGTCACTTGCTCTTTAACCAGGAACTGCAGATCCAAGAGAACCCCCAAATTGTGCTCTAGTTCTGTCCAGAGGAGTACATCCCTGATAAGATTTAGATGGTTTTTTCCACACCTTTTTTCATCTTAGTTTCATCCTCTGGATATGCTCCAGTTTATCAGTGCCCTTCCTAAAATGAAAAATATAGTGTTGATTAGTAATCCATGAAGATGCCATTTTAATATTTACTTTCCTCTAATATGGTCTTCTTACCTTTAATCAAAATTGTTGAATCAATTTTAATCAGAAATGACTGCTGATTGTACCCTATGACTATCATTGTTGTACGTTATGATTCTTGATTCTTAACGAATGTATCTTTCCTTTTATGTATACTGAGAGTATTTACATCAACACAAATTCCTTGTGTGTCCAATCACACTTGGCCAATAAAGAATTCTATTCTATTCTATGCTATGCTATGCTATGCTATGCTATTCTGTACAAATCATTGATTTTTCCTATCACAATGAATGATCAGCTTTTGCCTTTACTGAAACTCATATTTAGTTTTTGCCCATTGCACTAGCTGTTTCCCTTATCTTGTTTTTTGGGAAGAATACTTGGAGGAGGGGGAGGGCAGGAAAGAGAGGGGGAGCATTGGGGGGTGGGGAGGAGGAAGAAGAGGAGGAGAAAGTGGAGGAGGAAAAGAAAGAGGAGGAAAAGGTGGTGGTGGTGGTGGTGG
>BLBF01000005.1:677344-766825 GCA_015471245.1 Laticauda colubrina
AGGAGGAGGAGGAGGAGGAGGAGGAGGAGGAGGAGGAGGAGGAGGAGAAGAAGAAGAAGAAGAAGAAGAAGAAGAAGAAGAAGAAGAAGAAGAAGAAGAAGAAGAAGAAGAAGAAGAAGAAGAAGAAGAAGAAGAAGAAGAAGAAGAAGAAGAAGAATATACTTATGTTTTCTGAACCTGCTTCAACAACTCAGCAGGAAGCAATTTTTAATCCCACACAACAGATCAGCAGCAATTTCCAAGACAGCAAGGATATTCCACAGCTTGACATCAACCTAATCAAAGGCCTTCCAAGGATCAATTAATCAATTAAATCCATCTTGACCAGGGGTGGGATTCAACTGGTGTTACAACTGGTTCAGTTACTACTTTTTGTGTGACCTGTGTGTGTAAAAAAACCATCAGCTGTACCACCCATACAGCTGAAAAGCTCTTTTCAGTATTTGAAAAGCCATTTTTTCCCTGATTTTTCAACTTCAGTTGTGCTGCTGAGGACAGGTAAGAGCCCGGGCAGGTAGGTGGGCCAAACAGCAACAAACACACAACCTGCTGTTTCCATTATCTTGGAAACACAAGTGTCCGCTGCTCTTCAGAGCTACTGGTTCTATAGAACTGGGCAGAACCAGTCGCATCTGGCCCCTGATCTTGACTTATTTGTTGCATTTTTTGGTTTTTATCAATTATCCAGATTATATCAGAAATGATTTTTCGGGTTACTCAGCCTTTTTCAAATCAAGCTTGAATTATTTCCTGTCCATATAGGCAGTAGTATACTGTAGCCAGTTCATACTAGTTTGTGAGCTAGTTAAAAGCAGAGTTAACCCAAGATTCCTGGTACACAAATAAGCTGTTCAGTAGCTAACAGTTGCAAGATGAAGGCAATGGTGAGAAAAAGTATTTTTTGGGTAGAATCAGTTGTAAAACATTTAACAGCATACCACTGCATGTAGATTCTAATCTTGTTGGGCAATGCTACCTATTTGCTTGCATGTGGAATAAAGTGTGTGTGTGTGTGTGTGTTGGTGTGTTGTATGTGTTTATGTATACATATGTGCACATGCCTTCAAGTCAAGTTTTTCACTTCTGGAAACAACCTGTATTGGAAACAGTCTGCAACATCCTCTGTAGTCTTTTTTTCCAAGTTTTTCAGAAGTGGTTTGTCCGTTTCCTTTCTAGGGCTGAGAGAGAACATTAGCCCAAGGTGACCCAGCGAGCTTTGGACCTAAAGTGGGACTATAACTAATAGACACCCCAAGTTTCTAGCTTGATGCCTTAACCACTACATCAAACTGGCTCTTAATTAATTATGTTAAATGTCCTTTAATATCAATAGATACATATCTGCCAATCTGTTGGCTAGTCTGACTTCATCTTCTAGTACTAGAGTAGTAGTACTTGTAAATAAAGAGTAACTTCAAAGGTTCTTACAAGTAAGAAAAAGTTTACTTTGGATGTTGACATTTCTCCTGAACGGAATTTCAGTGTCTCCTTTCCACTTTCCTTTCATCTTCTCTAAATCAGTTGCTATCTAACAACTGATATCCTTCAGCATACCAATTCAAGATGAGAACCTCTGAGTTTGGAAATCTTTTGGAAAACATTCCCTGTTTTTCTGTTTCTGTTTTCACCTTCAATGTCTTTACATGTGTCATTGCAAAACTGCTTCTTTTCTAGGAAGACTACCTATACTGTACATCTATTCACACCTGAAAGAGCTGCATTAGAAATAAGTGTGAAGCCCTTCAGATAATACAGACAATTTAAAAATGTAGTATTATATCTAATATTTTTTAAAATGCTATGTTTTTGAACATGGTTGTTGCATTCTCAGGAATGAATCAGCAATTAGGTGTGTCATCATGATAGGATAAAGATCCAGTAATTTTTCAGAAGTTTATGAACTTCAGCTTCAAGCAGCCTTTGTTACAGCCTTTTTCTCCAACATCTTTGGCAGACTACACACTATCAACCTTGCTTTATTGGTCTTGAAACTTTGTACCTTTATTCTTCTCTACCTGTGATGGTGAACCTATGGCACGTATGTCACACAGGTGGCCCACAGAGCCCTCTCTTTAGGCATGCGAGCTGCCACTCAGCTCAGCTCCACCACGCATGCATGCGCACCTCCTGCCGGCTAGCTGATTTGGGGGATTTTGCCATGCATGTGGGGGGGGGCACATGCGGGAGATGCATGCGCATGGATGGGTGGGGGGAGCATGGGGGGTTTGCATGTGTGGGAGGCAAGGGGAGCATGGGGGGTGCAGCATGGCCTCCCTATGCTCCCTATTTTGGGCCTAGTAGGCCTCCCTGCAGCCTCCTGGGAGCAAAAACAGGCCATGGGAGCGGGCTGTGCCACACACCCCACGCCCTGGTTTTGCTCCCAGGAGGCTGCAGGGAGGCCTACTAGGCTCAAAAGGGGAGCGGGGGTTGTGTGCGGATGCGAAGGGGGGCAGGGCAAGCAGAAGAGGATCACACGCGCATTGCATTATGAGTGCAGGCACATGCACATGCTTTCATGTTCGCACGCCAGAGGTGGCAGGTTCTGACCAGTTCTGGAGAACCAGTAGCAGAAATTTTGAGTAGTTTGGAGATCCGGCAAATACCTCTAACTGAAGATTTTACAGTATCCTTTCCCTGCCACGCCTACCAAGCCACGCCCACAGAACCAACAGTAAAAAAATTTGAATCCCACCACTGGCGCACATGCAGACTTTCAGCACACAATAAGAAAAAGGATAGCCTTCACTGTTCTATACTGTGTCTGCAGCAGAAGTAATTGGGATCCCCTAGCAGAAGCCAAGAGCTATCTTTCTATGACACTCACATGCTTACTTATTCTTCATGGCTTACTCAATTAATATAGTTTGGAGGATCTGCACAAGACAGCTAATTCCTGGGATTATATATGAAATTTTAAATTGTAAGCAATTAGACTGAGCAGGGGACTTGTAAAGGAAAAGGATTTAAAAAAAAAGCCAAGGTAGCAGCTGGGACCAGGTGATTGAAACTATCTGTTATCCCCCTTTTAATATATGTGTTACATGGTTTGTGGCCCTGCCATGCTGACTCCCTTAGAATTATATTTTAATTATATTTGCAACCATATTTTCTTATGAACATTCTGAAAGCCTTAAAAATCCCTAAGAAGTCCTTCGTTTTCATTAGCCTCCCCCCCCCATCCCTAGCCTGAAGCATTCTGTGTGTGTGCTCGTGTGCATAAATACAGGTAGCCCTCAACTTACAACAGTTCATTTAGTGACCATTTAAAGTTACAACAGCACTGAAAAAAGTGACTTATGACCATTTTTCACATTTATGACCGTTGGAGCATCATATGATTTACATTCAGGTGCTTTGACAACCGACTAACATTTATGATGGTTGCAGTGTCCCGGAATCATGGGATCCCCTTTTGCGACCTTCTGAAAAGGAAAGTCAATGGGGAAACCAGATTGCCTTCGCAACTGTGTTGCTGGTTTAAGAACTGCATTGGTTCACTCAACAAATATGGCGAGAAAGGTCACAAAATGGAGCAAACCCACTCAACAAATTTCTCATTTAGCAACATAAATGTTGGGCTCAGTTGTGGTGGTAACCTGAGGTCTGCCTGTAATTTGTGTGTATTCCACCCGCTCAAGGTTGATGCAGCCTTGAGACCTTCAAGAAGAGATTGTACTGCCATTTATCAGAAATGGTGTAGGGACTAGATGACCTATAAGGTCCCTTCCAACTCTGATTATCTGTTATCTGTTAGCCTTTCATCCTTCTGAGGTCAGTAAAATGAGAAGCCAGATTGTTGGGAGAATTATATGCTGACTCTCTAAATCGCTTAGAGAGGACTGTAAATCTAAGTGTTATCGCTATTGCTCTCTCTCTCTATTTTATTTATTTATTTGATTTGTCAATTGCTTACAAGATAGGTATGGGTACATATAAGAAAAATAAAAGAAACAAGAGGACAGGGACCGTAGGCACATTGATGCGCTTATGCACGCCCCCTACAGACCTCTTAGGAAAGGGGTGAGGTCAATAGTAGACAGTCTTAAGGTTAAAGTTTTTGGGGTTTGGGAAAGAAACCACAGAGTCAGGTAGTGTACTCCAGACATTGACCACTCCGTTGCTGAAGTCGTATTTCCTGCAATCAAGTTTGGTGCGATTAACCTTGAGTTTGTATCTATTGTTTGCTCTTGTGTTGTTATAGTGGAAGCTGAAGTATTCATTGACAGGTAGGACGTTGCAATGTATGATTTTATATACGATACTTAGATCAGATCAAGGACGGCGTAATTCAAGGTTTTCAAGGTCTAGAACAGGGGTCCCCAACCACCGGGCCCCGGACCGGTACCGGTCCATGGATCATTTTGTACCGGGCCGCAAAGAATGAATAATTGTGATTAAAATATATATAAAAATATGTTTTGAGTAAAGAAATAGTCAAGAAGCCCTTTACTCTTGGGAAAGAATTGATTTTGCCGGTCCTTGAAAAAGTGCTTCTGCGTGAAACTGGTCCCTGGTTACAAAAAAAAAGCTGGGGGAATCTCTCTCTCTCTGTATGTGTGTATCATACGCACCACTCTACCTCAACGCGTGTATATGCTGTTGCTATTTTTGTAAACCTGCCTCCTTTATCCAGTCACTCGTCCGCAACTGGCGCGCCCACAGGTTGAAGAAGGACGCCCGCGCGAGGCCTGCAGCCGCCCCTCGCTTTCCCCGCGGGTATCCCTTCCTTCCCACCATTTCAACTGCTTGTCTATCGTTGCAACCGCCCCGCCCCGCGCCCCCCCCCCCTTTCCCACCTTCTCCATTCAAGTCCACGGCACCCACGAGCGAAGGCGAGGGCGAGTTCTGTCCCTCCCTGCCGACGTCAAAAGCGCTGGCTGCGCTCTGGTTGGCTCCCGGCGTCCTTAAAAGGCGACAAAGGGAGCGGGGGAGGGAAGGGGAGGGGGAAGGCGGCTGCTTGAAGCTCCCGAGTCGGAGCGATGTCGGGCACCCGGGCGGCTGTGGCAGCTTCCAATGATCGCGCCTCTCGCCCTGCCGCCGGCGCTGCTCTCGGCGTCGGTTTGAAGCGGCTGCGAAGTGAGCCGGGCGGCAACCGTGTGACAGTCGTGCTGGGCGCTCAGTGGGGCGACGAAGGGAAAGGGAAAGTGGTGGATCTCCTGGCCACCGAAGCCGACCTCGTCTGTCGGTGCCAGGTGAGTAAGGGCTGCACCTGTCGAGCCGTCTCAATGTCCTGCTGTGCTGCAGCCAGTTTCCCCGCCCGTTCGCTTTTGCTGCTGTGGCTTTTAGGATGCACCTGTTCACCTGCGCAGGTGAAACGTTTGGTCCCTGGAATGTTGGGGCACTGATGTGGATGAAGGTGCAATGAAAAAAAAGAAACAAAGGGCATACTGAAATATTGGTAATTGGTAATTACATATTGCTTCTCTGTTCTGATTCTTCTGGCTTCTTTTATTTCCAACACCCTCCTGTTTTATTTTAAGATTTCCTCCGCATTGTCAATGCATCCTTCCCGTGCTTCTACTCTTCAGAATTGGATCACAAAGCCCATCGATTCCAGCTAAGTTATCCAATTATGAGTTGTAATTGTACATGGGAGACAAATGGCTGGTGGGCCTAATGTGTGTTTTCTTAAACTTTCTATAAATTGTTCAGTCACACGGCAATATTTTTCTCTTTAGACTATCCTGGCTGAAGTGCTCTATTTGTTCAGTATTCATTTTTTTTTTCTATCTTTGAGTTTTGTCATTTCTCTGCAACTAACATTTATTTTGGCCTTTCTTGTAAGGCTTGTGAAGTGGGCTAGTCTGAAAATGTACCATTAGTCTAAGGCTACCTCTGCACATAATGCAGAGGTAGATCCATTTAAAATAAATAAAATAAATCCATTTGTTTTAGTTTTTGTCATTTACTTCCTTGTTTCCTTGTCTTTTGCTTCTGATGCATGTCTTTCTTACTCATGTACCCTAGACTCCATTGAAGTATTCATTGACAGGTAGGACGTTGCAATGTATGATTTTATATACTATACTTAGATCAGATCAAGGACGGCGTAATTCAAGGTTTGACTGAATAGACTGAAGCTGCACCAGAAAGGGAGGGAGGCTTTTTAAGACCCGCTACAGACTAAATGCCATCTGGGAAGAGGAGGGAAAAACAGTTCTGGGTTATAAATAGAAATAGCTGAGCCTTGGTGACAAATGACATAAGATCTGGAAGTACAGACAAGCATGATGAACCTACCAAAACTGTGTCTGGAGAGTGGCACATATGCCAGGGTGTCTGGTGACGGCTGTCTGCAAGAAAGGTTGAAGGTGAGCAGAGGAGCACAGTGGAGACTTATTAGGTGCTGCTTTGGACTCATTGGCTTCATGCTTCTATGCTATGGTATATTATTTGAAGCCAACTTTGATCACTTGATCAATGTGTGTGGGAAGTATGTCTCTCTGAGCACTTGGATCTTAAGGATTATACAAGTGTAGCCCTGGAGGGAGGCTGTTTCAGTTAGTTCTGCAGCCCCAGAGGAACAGACTTTTTCTCAGACTGGCTTGATACACTATGCTAAACTATGCTAAACTAAACCAAATAAATTCTACTGCAGCTTGGTGTAGTTTGTAAGCAGTAGCTTATGGCAAAACCTGGTATGAATGCATTCTTTTGTAGTTGAACAAAATGTGACTTAGCATAGTGTGTGAATCCAGGCATACGTAGGATTATTGTGAAAATGAAGAGTATATATTGTCCTGAGTGGTTTGGAATAATTGTGAAAGAAAGATTAAAGGTAAAGTACTGAACTCACATATCATATTGCATAGTTTCATTTTTCACCATCATGAAACAAAAGAGTGCAAAGTACCAAAGCTGACAGTGTGCATGTATTTGTGTAGGTATGTAATACACATGTATGGCAGGACTTGAATAATAGTCCTGCATTCATTCTGCTTTAAATTACAGGTTCTCATAAATAATAAGTTACATTTATTTTATTTTTTGTTTTCAGATCAAAAGCAATTGTTCTGGAATTATTCTAAGGAACTGTATGAATAATCTAGTTCAGTCTTTTACCACCCAGCAACATATCCTACAATATACCTAAAGCTAGAAAACAGTTTTCCTACCTATTTTCTTTTATTCAAATTAGATACATGAAATATCTGGTTATATTCTAGAGATTGGTTTAGGATGTGAAGCTACCATGTGGCTATGGAGTTGTAAAACAGCATATGGAAAAAGTCGTTGAATATTTTCTTCTGTACCCAGTCACCTTGGGTGATCTCAAGAGCTAAGCAGGGTCAGCCCTAGTTAGTACTTGGATCAAAGACAGACACGAAACACCAGGGCTGTAGGATAGGGCTGTAGAAACTGTCCCAGCACAAGGCAATGACAACCACATTTCTATTCCTGACAAGGCAAAAAGATCTGTGTAAGTCACTAAGAGTCATGCAAATGTACTTCATGTGCAATCTGTTCTTGGTCTGTGTTTTTTAGACAGCTGCTCTGAAACAGGGATGGAGAACTTTGAGTATTGGGAATCATATTTATTTTTTGAGGGGGACTGAGAGCTGGTGATGTGGCAAAATAGGTAGGATTGAAGCATTAATGAGCAAGTGTGGAATTTGGGGGAAGGAGAGGGTTGTTGGTTGTCTACCTTAACATTATCAACAAGAAGAAAGATTCCTGTTATCAAATTTATGTGATACAACATTGGGTTTTGGGATTCACTTTTAATCGCTTTAAGTCAGGGGTGCAAAAGTTATTGTTTTGAAAAATAGGAGGAAATCAGAAAGATAACTTCTGGCTAACATTCTGTTTCAAGATATGCTGCTTTAACTGCATATTATTAACCTACCAGGTTTGAAAAGTGGTATGCATGATAACTGTTTTTTAAAACCTACAGTTCAAATGAAGGAAAACTTGGTACAAATGAAATTTAATAATCATGATACAATTGTTTATTTAATGTCGTGTTACCTACTCCCTCAAATAATTTTAACATTTCAAATAGCTCCAGAAAGAAAAATTAACACGAGAGAACAGTGTTGAACAAAGTTTAAATTCCTAAATCTTGTAGACTAACTATATAGGTAACTCACTTAGTTTACAGCTATAATCCAGTCTTTTGTGTTCCATATTTGAATGCATTTACTTGATGAATCTGATTGATCATAGTTGGGCTTTATAAGGAGACAGAAGTTTTAGGTTTTGTCTGTGGCTTTCTGTTTGGGCCATCCGTTCGGCCAATGAGGGAATAGAATGGTGAGCTGATATGGCTCAGTTTCACACAGGGATATCAAACTCGATCTCATTAAGGGCCACATCAAGGTTGTGTTTGAACTTGGGGGGGCAGGGTGTGTGTGGCCAGGATGTGCGTGGCCAGCTTGATTTCACTCGTGTTGGGGTGCCCAAGTGCTCTGCCAGTGAAAATGAGCTCCTGAGCTCTGTTTTCAGCTGCAACGGCTTCCTGCAACTCTGCCAGCAAAAACGGAGCTCCGTTTTTGCTGACGGAGGCACCATGGGCTGGATCCTTTGCTGTTTCCAGGGCAGTCCCGCGGGCCACATCTAAGTATCCCACAGGCCGGATCTAGCCCCTGGGCCTTGAGTTTGACACCCCTGCTATAACAGTACTATAATTACTTATTATAAGCTTTTTAATGATTTTCCAAAGTCTGCAATCTTAAACTGACATGGCCTTATACAGAATGAATCAGAGTATTAAAGAACTGGGAAAGGGACCAGGCATGGCAGTATGGGAGCAGGTATGAACTGGTAATGATGACTGTGATTTAAAAAAAAACCATATATTTCAACCTATTTCTTTGTCTTTGTATGTAGGAACCTTAATCTTGTTAGTAAAACTAGAATGACTAAACACTTTGAATAAGGTACTACATTTTAAACATTATGACCTGCCTTTACTTCTAAGTCTCAGAGGTTTCTACTTGTGTTAGTCACTGTTGATTCTTTCTAGTCCTTAGGTGTAATGACAGATAACGATTGGCCCTTGTCAGTGAATTTAGGACTGAATAGGGATTTATTTCATTGACAAGTCCAATAGACTCTTGACAGCTTACAAGATCTAATGCAGAGTTGAAACAATTAAAAACAGACAAAACAAGATAGCTTGGATTAAAAATAGCCACAATAAGCCATGACACAGCAGTCTCTCCCACTCCCAAATACATTAATCCCAGGCTTGGGAATAGAGCCAGATGTGTTTTTCAGGATCCCAGGAGAATGGGTGCCATCTATACTGCTGACAGGATGCTGTTCCAGAGAGCAACAGCAGCAGCAGAGAAGGCTAGAATATGAAAAATAATGGAAACTGATATCCCAGTCCTTTATTTGAAAATTGTGCATTTCACACACAATGCACAACATTCAGAGGGGGATGAAATAAGAGGGAACATCGTGAGATGTAGAAGCTTTGAACAAAGTCACAACTTCTGATTGGAAGTTGTGTGTTTGCCTAACCATGACCAGCAAGGTAGCAATTTATGTATAAACACTAATGGAGGTGGGATACAAATCAAATACATGAGTATTTTGTATAAACATGTACCACATGCTGTCATAATTGCATATGTACCATTTGCAATCCATAAAGTATTGCTCACATTTTAAAGGGACTGGGATTACAACAATAAATGTGAATATCGTGATTTATTTCACATGCTGCTTTTTAAAAGCTAAGTAAACTGATACAAAATAGAAACTTATGGACCTAGCATCTGTTAAGCACCTGCTTACCCTAAGAGAAAAAAAAATGGTGACATTGCTATTTTAAACTTGGTTTTCTCCTTGGGTACTAATAAAATTGCAGCAGGATCACCCGTATTCCATGAAAAGGTCAAGTTTAAAGTTACCGAACCTCTATCAGAAAACAGGATTGGCTTCGTAGGCTCTGGTTTTTGCTGCAAGCTCAGCTATGGATTAAATAAATAAATACAGCATAAATCATCTGTTCTGTGTAACTGGTGAAGCAGTCATCTGAGTAAAATGGCAAAAAAAAGACATTTGTTTAATCTTTTTCCTTGCTTTCTAAGATTTGCAGGTAAATCAATAGCAAAATGTAACTACTTTGGCTATTTAGTTCTTTAAGAAAGTAGAAGTCTGCAGACTAGTGTTAATAGACTGCTATAACGTCAGAAAAGGAAATGGAAGTTTTTTTGCCGTGGTTTTGCTAATGTCTTTTAGTCCTTGTGCTACTGCTGTAGCGGACATTAAATTATGGGAAAGAAAACAAGAGCTTTTAAGTAAATCCTGAGGATATCATCAATACAGTCTTTTTGATCTGACATGCTGATATAGATGATACAAAAGGCCCAATTTATGAAATAGATCTGTGTAACAGTGAACAAATCCCCTGGGCCATTTGCTGGTTGATTTAAAACTAACCACAGCTAAGTTCAAGTCTAGGCAGCTTTTCAGGTTTTGACCATTTAGGTTTAACATTGACATCATTGTTTTGAGCTGACAGGTCATGCAGGCCAAGTCTTTTGATGAAAAGTAGTCACCATGGATCTCAGTTAAATATGTTTTCATTTAGTTGCATCACACTTTGCTCAAATAAAATGTTAAAAGAAATATTTAACAGGCATTTGCTTCTCTCGCAAAAGGTTAATGTAATGGTAACACTATAAGGCCATGGCCTGATTTGTAGTTTATCAGGACACAGTTATGCCCTGGCAATGCCTGTTTTTCCATGATACGGTACTGCTCTCATCTTGCTCCAGCCCATGGATGAAATTAACCTTTAATTATCACAAGGTGTCCTGTTTTTAAATTTAAACTATTTTCTTCCTTAAGCCACCACTGCTATACCACAGCTTCAGGGTGGTAGAATCTGTAATGCTGTGTTGCACCTAATCTTGAAGCTGAAATAAGCAAACTTCTTGTGAGTGTAATCAAACATGTATTTGGGGACATTACTGCTTTATTACCATATTAATTTGAATTTCATTTAAGTTCAATAAATTCTAAAGTGTGGTCATAGGTCAGCCTGCACAATAGCCATTCTCTTTCAAGCATTCAGAAAATAAGAGGTATAAAGCATTTTGTTGCTTGTGGTTTCCCCTTCAATTGTCAGTTTCAACCATTATAATTGAAAAATATAAAAGAGTGAGTTTGGTCTAATCTAGTGGTAAAGAGACCAGGCTGGAAACCAGGAGACCGAGAGGCCTTAAGCATGGAAGCTGTCTGGGTGACTTTGGGCCAGTTATTCTCTCTCAGCCCAACCTTCCTCACAGAGTTATTGTTGTAGGGAAAATAGGAGGAGAGGATTAGATATGTTCACCACTTTGAGTTATTTATAAATATAGTAAAGGTGGAGTATAAATAAATAAACATTAAAAATAAACAATGACCACAAGCTACAAATCTGGTTGCCCAATTGCTAGTTGGTTTCAATTTATAGGAGAAACAGTCTATTTTCTCTCTGGAACTATTTTCACCCTATTACTATCCATATATCTTCATATTATTCAAGAAACCTGGGTGATGCTCAAATGACAAATGGAGGAAGAGTAGGCAAGGATCCTAAGGACATAATATCTATCTCTGCTGTAATACCACAACAATTTTTTGCCTGCTGGTAGTAGATATGTTCTTCACCAATAGTAATAAATGAAAAATTACTGAAATATTTTGTTTTATTTTTGATAGGGTGGAAATAATGCAGGTCATACTGTCGTTGTTGACGGGAAGGAATACGATTTTCACCTCTTTCCTAGTGGTATAATTAATCCTAAGGCTGTTTCTTTTATTGGTAAGTATTCCATTTAGACTCATAAGATCCAAATATAAACTTATTCTTTACTTCAGCAACATGTATGTGTTATCCTTCTCAGTATGGAGGAATAAATCTGACTGAATTTAAAGATGAAACAACCTCTGCATTTCCTTGTTTCATTTTCAGATTTTTTGTCTGTGCTTTTTCAATAAAAGAAATGAAAAAATACTTAAGATTCAGCATAAGTGACTGAATTCTTTTTAATATTCAGAAGAACATAGACCAGTTGTTAAAAATCCCACTTTATGTCTAATTATCATACATTTTAGTTACATTTTGCCATTACAGGAAAAGTGGTCTCTTCTAAGCCAGTTGTACCAGATCTGGACCGAAATGATGGCACTATTAGGTGCATTGGCCTCCAGCTGCTGCTGGTAAATGCCAGGTCAGTGTAGAATAAGAGACTGTGTCCATCTACAATATTGTGGTGGATGAATATATTGATCTGGCATGTGTTGCTAAGACCAAATTAGGCGATGACAGGATATAGTCCTTTCAAAAATATTCTCAGCTAAGTTTCAGCTAACTACAACACATTGGTCGTGCAGAAGGGATAGTACAGAGATTTTCTCAATACAGTACCAAAGAGAATTGCCTTGAAGGTAGCTGGCTACAAATGCTTATATGTGGAATTGGGCCATAGAGATAAACTAGCTAGGAGTTCAGCAGCAACCTGCATGAGTTTCTGGATGTCATCTCAAGATCATCTGCAGCTCCTAAGATTGATCATCTAGGTCATGGTGTCAAACTTGTGGTGCCATGTTGCTGTCCTGTGATGTTTCGCGATGGTTTTCCCATTTACGGAACTGGGGTGGGCATGGCCTACATGTGACACATCTGGCCTGGAGCCACCAGTTTGATACCCCTGATCTAGGGGAACTTCAGTCTCCTTGTTCTGGGAGAGGAATCTACACAGTTTATAATTTTATGGGCTCCCTGGCAACTATGGACCTATTCCATGTAATCTTGGGTGCAGTGTCCATGAATGGGCATAAGCTAGATATGTATGTTCTTGTGTTTGGAGCAGACGAGACATAATCTGGAGATGAAAGATTGAGATGCACCTTCAGTTGCCATGTCTCATTTCTGGCTTTTCCTATACTCGGATTTCCATGCTGTAACCTAAACAAACATTGAGGAGGGCAAGCTATCCTCTTTGCTGATCTCAAGAAGCTGAAAGTTTAGTTTAGATTTTCTTAGGAATTTTTTTGTCATAGGAGAGAAGGAGTGATGGTACCGGTATTTGGGAAAGATGTTGGAAGACTGAGTCAATAAATACTACTAAGGGAATGGTCAGGTAAGATACAGCATAGCCCACAAATGGTTTGAGGTCTTGCAATGTCTCATTTTGAGAGTTACAAAATTTATGTCAGTCTTGTGGGAAAAACAAGATAGAAATTGTAACAGGCTTAAGATAATATTACTTTACATAAAGCTATCATGAAAGCCTCAAAATACATGTCTCACCACATATCCTTTATAGCCAAGACACTAGGGAAGGACCTTTCTGAGCCTCTTGTCTCGCCCACTCTCCAGTTGCGGGTTTTGCTATCTCATATCTGACCATTCCTTTGGCAACATATCTTAATCCAGTCTCCCAAGGTCTTTCCCACCTGCTATCACAAAGGAGGAGATACTGGATTAAGCCGGCTTCAAGTTGTAGAAAACATCAGAAAGACTTTTAGAGGAATGGAGTTTCAGATTAAATTGGAGTAGACAGTAAATGGCTATTGAAGATGGACTGTTAGTTATGGGACAGAGAAAAGTTGTCTGGTAAGCCTAAAATAGCCCGCTTAGTGTTAATACTGCTGAAAGCTCATTAGTCCCAAAGTGGTTCAACATTCAAAGCAATCTGGGGAAGTGCGCTAATGTCCAGAAAAGGATGAATGGAACTGGGGGACAGCCACTCAGTCAATGCAGAGGGGATCCAATGAGGGTGGCAGAATGTGCTAAAAGGTAAAATCAAAGCCTTCCAGTTAGATAAAGGCCAGCTTCCAGATTGTCTGAGAGACACAGAAAAAACCTTTGGCATCAATCTCTGTAACCCTTCCTTAGAAGAGAAGGCTCTCCTTATAATATGGATCCTAACTCAATAGTCCATTCCCTCATAACTCCATTGAAAACTTTAATTAGAAAAGCTAGAAAAACCCAATATGTTGCAAATTCTTCTGATATAAGAATAGCTGTATTTACCTAAGGCTTAGCCTTTTAAGGATGATATTTGATGTCTTGATTTTACAGCAAAAGTTTTGTGTGTACCTTTTAGGTAATGGAGTGGTTATACACTTACCTGGCTTATTTGAAGAAGCTGAAAAAAACGAGAAGAAAGGTTTGTACCTAATATTTTTCTTTATGTTTGCTATAAATAGCACTTGTTATAAATAGTGGTACTCACCCTTATTTTAAAAGAATATTTTGACGTTCTGAAAACAGAAAATGGGCCTACCTCATTTATTGTGCACAAGAGGTTAAGACTGAAAAAAAAATTAAGAGATGGCAAATTACATTTCTTTGAAAGACACTTTTAGTGACTGTAAATGTGCCCCTGATGGTGAGCAGGCTTTGGCCTACGTGGCTGCGATGTTGGCCTCTGCATGCCACACTTTTGAGTATTATTGCTCTAAGAGCAAGGTTTTTCATCCTGGGTAACTGAAGGGTTAGTTAGGGAATTCTGGCAGCTAGAGTCCATACATCTTCAAATCTTGAGAAAAGTCTTGAGAAAAGACTGCTGTAGATTGTTCAGTCCTCTATAGCCACATTCTTCTAACTGGTACACATTTCTTCTGATAGGATTAAAAGACTGGGAGAAAAGACTTATAATATCAGACAGAGCACATCTTGGTAAGTAGTATTCAGAGAGACAAAACAAATCATACATTTTTTCATATTGTTAATTTTATTTGTACTGGGAAGAATTCATATTTTTGTATCATTTTTATATAACTCTTATTAAAAGTTTTAACAAGAATATAAAAACTAACACAAATACATCATAAAAAGAGAACAATGAAAGAG
Organism: Laticauda colubrina; assembly: GCA_015471245.1. Lineage (NCBI taxonomy): Eukaryota > Metazoa > Chordata > Lepidosauria > Squamata > Elapidae > Laticauda > Laticauda colubrina. Next base: position 692,145 of record BLBF01000005.1, read on the forward strand.
AAAGAAAAAAGAAAGTGTAGAAAAAATACAAAAAGAAATTAAAATAAGTTTATTAATCCTTTGCAGCAAATACAAGTATGATTGCAAAGTTATCTCTTACTCTATGGTTATAAAAAAGCTTTTTCAATTACCCAATTTTTTCTAATCATGAAAACCACAAGTCCTAAATGCATTTTTATCTTTTTCATGCAAAAGGTCTAAAAGAATTTTACAGTTAGTCATAAATATATATACCATCTTTTCTCTAATTAAAAAAGATAATTTAGCAATCTTAATATTTTTGTCTATGAACAAATAATTCTTATTTTAATATATTTGATGCAACAGATGGTAAATCAAAATTAAGATTGTTTTGACATGGGCAGTTTCTTTATTTTGAAGCACAATACTGCTAATACTTACACCAGCTTGATTCCTTCATTGTTAGAACATTAAAAGCATAATTGTATGAAATATTTGAAAGTCAAACCTTGTTTTATCTCCCTCAAATCTTCATGCGGTTTTTCCTCTGCTATGCAGTATTTGATTTTCACCAAGCAGCTGATGGACTTCAAGAAGTGCAGCGTCAAGTACAAGAAGGGAAAAAGTAATTATATATCTTGGTATACTTGAATTCTACTACTAGATGTGGCATAAGTCTGGAAAGAAAACATATAAAATGCAACGATTCTGTTACTTTTTGGACTGTTCTTGCTTAAAATATCAATTTACACAGCATGCATGCACAACTGAGTTTCAAATGTGCAAGAGTCACAAATTGTATAAGAACATTCTGATCCCTATATGTGTCATGCATATATATCACATGGACTGTGCTTGTATAAAAGGGATGCACCAATAAGAGCTGTACCTCTATACAACTGGTATCTGCTCTGAAGTAAATAAATATGCTTTACAAACAGTGCATGGTGACACAGATCAGGTGGTGAGGTTTTCATTCTGTGGAGGACTTGAATGCCAGTCCATGTCCAATATCCATATTTATTTATCTTGCTGCCTTCTTCCTATCTACACGTGGGGCTCTGTTATAGAATCTACACTTTAGAACATGGCAGCTCTTCATGACACGGCACACAAATAGAAATCTTGCTGTTATCTCTTTGTGAGAATTATAAAGTTATGGGCACACAGACTAATGTAAAATTTAGACAATGAATCATATATATTATCTTTCCTGAGGCAAATTTAGTGACATCACATTTCTGCCCAGATTATGTGTGAGAATCTCCTCATGTTTGTTCAATTATACAACTGCCACTGCTGAATTAGTATTACAGTAAAAGCTGAACAATGAACAAAAAGGCAACTTTGTATTAGGGATTTGGATTCTAAAAGTATTTTGAATTGCCAGAATTGGCTTCAAATGATATTAAGGTTGATTATAAGGTGACATGGGATACAAATGGATCATAGAGTAGAAAAATCTATTTTATTATTAAAACCAGGTTATGCTGGTGAGTATTTACTGATATAGTCGCTTGGAATCAATCCCTACATGGCATCAGAACTGCACATGTTAGGGAGGAAATCAGTTTTGAGTAAAAGATTGCTCATATTCAAGTAATTATTGGTAAACTTTTCCAATGTTTTGGGAAAAGATGATATAGTTATTGACATGCTTTTTTCCTTCCAGTTGACCAGAGTCATTGTCTCTCTGCTGGAGGTTATATTTGATAGGCCACTGAGCTGGAAAATGATATCCAGTTAATCTATTTAGAACAACTCTGAAAAATCCTGCAGTGAAGTAGTGAAAGGAAGCATCCTCATAGCAACCTTGGCACACAGTATAGTATGGAAAAGTACTTGTACATGCATAGCATTCTGGTCAAGTTCAATTAATCAATGTGTGGTAATATAGCGACTGCTGGATTCCGCAAAAGAAAGACATTGTGACTGTTGAGATGATCAGAAATTCCCAAACATGGATGACTGAAGTTTGGAAGATGTGCAGTTGAGAGGAATGATGCCTAACAGAGAGAACATATCGCTCAGTAACCTCAAAGAAATGGAGGTTGGGAGCATAATACTTTTCCAGTTATATTTGTTGTTTACTTGGATTGCCTTTTGCCTGAGAATCTTCAAGATATGATGCCTGAGAATATAAGGAAGATAAATATTTCCATTTGGATAATTTATTTAAAACATTTGTATAATCTTTTCTTAAAGGCACAACTCTGTGAGGGTCATCATATAAACTTAAACAATGTATACACCAATAAAACAATAAATTTAAAAAATAAAGACCAGTAAAACCAAAATAGAAAAATATGGTGTCAAAATGACATTTTTAATTTTAAAAGGATAGCTACACTCCTCCTCCTTGTTCCTATGATCCTTTTATTTTTTGCTACTTTTCAATTGGCGAGTTGAACTTTGACTTAAGTTAGGGTTGGTCCTGATATACTACCACTTTATTTTTTTTAAGAGTAATTGAAGTTGGTAGTTGATGAAACAGGAGCTAACGTTGTAATTCCAGTTATATCAGCCTTCCCTAGTGTGTTAGATTTTGGCATCCAACTTGAGTTCCAAAATAATATTGTTCAGTGAGAGTCATCTGTGCAATCCATACAACTTTCTTCTATTCAAGCATGAAAAAGTAGGAAGCTTTTTTTCCAATTTTGTTTGATTTCTTAAAAGAAATAAAACTGCATCTGTTCTGGATCTGAAAAGATCAAACACCACATAGGTGAATATTTTTTCTACTGCCTGCCAGCATGCATGCATGTACATCCAGACTGCTCATTTTAACCAATTCCTATTACAAGACATTTGGAAATATCTGTACCACTAAATAACTGAATGGTTCAACAGTTGATTTCACTCAATTGTCTTTTGTCGCTAGCATTGGTACAACAAAAAAAGGAATTGGACCAACTTATTCTTCCAAAGCTGCACGGACAGGACTTCGGATTTGTGATCTTCTTTCAGACTTCAGTGAATTTTCATTAAGGTATTCTAGTCAACCACACAGCAAGGAACTTTTTGGATGGGAACTTTTTGTATACTCTTAAGATACAGAAAGAAAAGTACGTATGAATATGCTCTGTGGGGAACTGTGAAGATAGTTGTGCATATATTACTCAAAACAAGTTGGATTTTTAAGAAATATTTATTTCATTGACTTTAATGAGATGAATTCTGATTATCTGTGACACTTAAAAACGTGTTGTTTGAACATACAACCTGGTCTTCATATTTCATCAGGTATTTTTTGCCTGTGATTTGTAAGGAAAAATACAGTTTAAAATATCAATGTACAGTATATGCTGCTAATTGTTGATGTTTTGTAGATTTAAAAATCTGGCTCACCAGTACAAGTCAATGTTTCCTTCTTTAGAAGTTGATGTAGAAGGACAACTAAAAAAACTAAAGGTAAATTTCTAACATTCCCATCTTGAGACTTTGAATTTTAACAGAATAGCTAATCCTAGATTGGATTATCTTTTCAGGAGAATGTCATATTTAATGATAGTGAAAACTTCTGAGATGATTAGAACTGGTGTCATTATTCCTTCACCTAAAGAATTTATAATCTCTTGGACTCTGCTGAATATTTTTGTCCTATATGCAATTACAGCTAGTCCTCAATTTATGACCACAATTGAGCCCAAAATTTATGTTGCTAAATGAAACATTTGTTAAGTGAGTTCACTCCATTTTTGACCTTTCTTTTCATAGTTGTTAAGTGAATTATTGTGGTTAAGTTAGTCATGTGGTTGTTAAGTGAATCTTGTTTATTAATTGACTTTGCTTGTCAGAAAGTAGAAAAATGTGATCACATGATCCCGGGACATTGCAACTGTCATAAAAATGGGACAGTTGCCAACAATCTGAATTTTGATCACATGATCATGGGAATGCATTGTACATGTTGTAAGTGTGAAAAATGGTCATAAGTCACTTTTTCAGTGATGCTGTAACTTTGAATAGTCACTAAATGAACTGTTGTGAATCCAGGACTGTCTGTAGTTATGAGAGATAACTATTCCAGTCTGAATGGATCAAACTTTTCCAATCATCTTGTTCAGATTGTTAAGTGTCCAAAGTCATCCAAAAGAATCTGACAAAATGCCACTTATTTTTCTGCAGATTAAACAGGCAAAAGTTCAGAATTCATCATGATAAATATAATCAATTTTATTCTTATGTCTAACTATCACAGTACTGTGACCTATCACAGTAGGTGAATTCTTCCTCAATTGCCTAGAAATTGTGATTTTGGCTTCTGATGCTTCTATTAACTTTCAGCCAATATAGGAGAAATGCAGTAACTTTACATATATATACATATATATATATATATGGAATATTGCAGGGATATGCTGAAACAATAAGACCAATGGTCCAAGATGGAGTTTATTTTATGTATGAAGCACTACACGGCCCTCCAAAGAAAATTCTGGTGGAGGGTGCCAATGCAGCACTGCTTGACATTGATTTTGGTATGTTACTTGGTATAATATATGATTGTTTAGCTATATAGAAATCTATGTAATAAATTATTTTGTCCATGCACATAGATATCAGAAGATTTAGATTATTATTATTTCATGAGTAAGATGCCTATTGATGAAAAATAACAATGCATACAGATGAGAAATAAAGCATGTATTTCCTGAAGCCTGACAGGCCACTGAGAGAAATGGTAGTTAGTTTACTCTTTTCATAGTCTTAAATATTTATATTTTGTATGTGTTTTAGTAATATGAATTTAATATTCATATTTTTTATGCTGATAGTAATTGAAATCGATGAGAACATGGTGATTTCAATGGGCATATTATAACTATGATTTAATTTTGATCCAACCATATCAGAGTATCTTACTTCGGGGTCAATGTGAGAGAAGGTACTATCTCTTTAAAAATGCTAGTGACTAAAGATTAGGAGCAGAATTCCAAGAAGGAATTTGTTTTGTGCTGTAGAAATGTGCTTTCTTCTCAGTTGGCTTATCAAACCATTAAATTTATTGCCTTCCGGAACCAAATGTAGAGCATCTTTTTACAAGCATATAGTTATTCCTCCTAATTGGAACTGGCAACTCCACTGCTAAACATGACCACACCAACTTACAGCAGCAGTTGTCAATGTTAAGTGAATCCTGCACAGTTGTTAAGTGCAGTGTCACATAATCATAATGTCACATAATCATATGCGATGTCCTGCTGTCTTCCTCATTGACTTTGCTTATTGGAAGTTAGCAATGATGCTGGAACCATAACTGCAAGCTGCTTGTTAAGTGGCCAAATGATGATCATGTGACTATGGGGACACAATGATGCTGCAATTATGAGGCATAATTCTGAACAGTTGCTGAATTGGTGGTTGTTATATGAGCATTAGCTGCATATAGATGTTAAATATAACAATATTTACAGAGCCGTGGTACCACAGTGGTTAGAATGCAGTATTGCAGGCTATTTCTACTGACTGCTGACTGCTGCTAGCAGTTTGGCAGTTCGATTCTCATGGGCTCAAGGTTGACTCAGCCTTCCATCCTTCCAAGGTCGGTAAAATGAGGACTTAGATTGTTGGGGGCAATATGCTGACTCTGCAAACTGCTTAGAGCTGTAAAGCATTGTGGAGCATTATATAACTGCTATTACTAACTGCTATTTAATAGTATAGAAGACCAAAATGTTCTTGATAAATCTTCTAGACTCTCAGGTTTCTTCAGCACGTGATTCGTGTGATTCCCTGTGTCAGGCGGAGCTCCATTCAAAATCCAGGAAAGAAATACTTAGACTCTTTAGTTTAGAGAAAAGATATCTCTTACTGAAAGTGAAGTGGTAGCAACCAAAGAATTCTGAATCTGAGAAATTAGCCGCGCAATTCACATATACAAAGTGATGGAAATGTTCCCACCCCCAATAGTTCAGATGACACTTCCAATTAGAAGTTGTGAATATGATCATGTGGGCATCTTCAGGTGATGATGAGGCCTCTGTCCGTTGACCTTGGCATAGTTTGATAACGGGTTGCAGTTGCGCAGAGAAAAGAAAGCTAAGCGAGAAATAGAAACCTAACTCTATTGTATGCTTACCCCCCCATTTACACAACAGAAGAATGTAACACCTCCAGCTCACTTCCCAGACTTTCCCTTCCTCCCCTCTCCCCCCCCCGTTTCTTATGACAGCCGAAAGGTGCAAAGCAATAGTAGAAGATCTTGAAGGCTGACACCCTGATATTTAAAGTTATTTAAGAAAGTGATACATTGAACAGCTGTTTGAAATAAAGTGCACTCTATTTTTAAAGCATGGTGGTCCTAATTTTTGCTTTTTGCTAGGCACATATCCTTTTGTGACATCATCAAACTGCACCGTGGGTGGTGTATGCACTGGGTTGGGCATTCCTCCTCAGTTTATTGGAGAAGTTTATGGAGTCGTAAAAGCCTACACAACAAGAGTGGGAATTGGAGCTTTTCCAACTGAACAAATAAATGTAAGTTTGTTATTATAATTAAAATATTACAAATAAACTATAATAAGCATTGTATAATACAGATTTAGAGTATTTTACAGCCCCTAGGCCACATCTGGTCCTTTGGCTGTCCCTATCCAGCCCATGTGGGTCAGTCAAAAATTAGAAATGAAATGTAAATAAGTGCACCACAGGAAGTAGTAGAAGCTGAGTCAGGTCTGGTTCTGCACGGTTGTTGTGTACTTCTTCAGCCAGTTGATAGCCATAGGAGGGGAAGGAAGGAAAGCACTTTTCTGTATCTGTGCAGTGCTCACCCCGTGCCTGGAGTAGCCTAAGGAGACAACAGCAATTGTGCTTTAGAGGGGACACAGGCTCGTCCACCAACCACCACCTTGCTGAAAGTGAAGACCTTGTAAGCAAGCAGGTGGAGCGTAGCCAGGATCTAGCAGGAGAGCAGTGGTGATGGCAGAAGAGAGGCAGCTAGGCCAGGCTGGTCTGAGGTGAAGCTCTACATTCCCACCAAAATGTTGATTCCAGTGGTCAAAGTCACCACAATGGGGCTCAAGTCTAACCACAATGGGGCCGACAAACTCTCCGACAAAGAGCAACAGGAAGCCTATTGGTTTGGCCTGCCACAACAGTCCTAGTTTCTCATGTGGCCTCTTGGGAAAATTAATTTCCAATCCAAGATGTTGTAATGATCCTGTGCTAATACATGCAAATATTAAGCCAATCTCAAACTTTATTATAAAATAGAAAATGCATGGACAAACTTGCTCTCCCAATTGTCTTAATTTTCTTTAAAGTATGATTCACCACCACCATCACAGCTCCATTCTATAGCATACTTTAAAATGTCTTTTTACAAGGTATCCTGATCTGAATCTAATTTTAAACATTGTGTCCTCTCCCAAATACACTCCCTGATTCTCTCAATTTGGAATTCTTAATTTGTTTATTTGTTTTTTACTGTAGCTTATAAATGCCACTGGAATAGCAGACAAAGTGGTAGAATAGGGTAAAGTAATCCAGAGTCACACTGGACACAGATTTAATCAATAAATAGACTATTGGGGGGGAAATGAACATCATAAAGAACTGCATCCCAAATTCTGAATTTAGGAGTGAATCAAAAATACACAATACTCTAAATCCAAAGTATGATTTGAATGACTAAATGAGGATTGGATTTTGCATTCTTTTCTGTTTTCTTATGTACCTTTTCTTCATGCGTATGTTAAATGCTTTGATAAATACATTTACAAATGCTATAATCTACAATTATAACCTTACATCAATCGTAATTTGGAATAAGTTTCTAAGTCTGATTTTAGGTCTAAACACAAATTATAACTTACCAGCTTGGAATTGGAATCCAATCCTGACTAATGCTAAATTAAGAAAAAAAAAATCTGCATTTTGAAATTTGGAAAATTGTTTGACTTGGTGTGCCATGTTGAACATCTTTTGTCTTCTAAATTATTTTTTAAAAAACATGTATTTTTGACCTGACAATAGTTCATTTACTAGCGGCTTTTGACATTTGGCTATGACCACAGTTCTAATCTCCTAGGTATCTTTGTCTCTGGTAGGAAATTGGAGACCTTTTACAGTCACGAGGTCATGAATGGGGCGTGACTACAGGCAGGAAAAGACGTTGTGGCTGGCTAGACCTTGTCATTTTGAGATACGCTCATATGATCAATGGATTTACTGCGTAAGCATCACAGATTTTGACCTACACTTGGAATTCATAACTTTTAACCCGGTGGAGTACAAATATGTAGGTAACATTATAATTAGTCTAGCAAAGCTATGTTTTATATTTTGAAAATAACCAGTAGCACTTTATTCCAAAGAAAATAAAATTTCTCTTCAGTGGGCTTAAACATCTTGGGTAAATAGCACTGTACAATAAACAACAATCATTTTAGGAGCTGTAAACCAGAAAGAAGCAGGAAATAGAAAGTGGTGTTTACATGGTACATGCTTGCTATTTTTGCCTCATCATAAAGTTTTGCATCAGTGTTTGATCTTGCAATCTGAAATATATTGAGAAGATACACAGTATTTATTTTAAATTCTGAGTGATGTGGAATGGCGATTAGCATCAACTAAAATTAATGGAAGTAAAGTCAAGCCAAGTGATACCTGTGACTGGCCTGTAAATTGCTCTGAATATAGGTTTTGAAGCTTAAAAAATAAGTTTGATATCTGTAGATTGCTCATACTTGAAATATAACCATCTACACTGCACGAGTTTTTAAAATACGGATCATTTAATTCTTAAATGGCATACCTAAATTTTCATCATTTGTATGTAACTAAAATTTATTGTGTGATACATACCTGAGTATTTAAAATGCTTCTTAACATGTATATTAATTAAACTTTATCTGGCTAGTAACATATTTTTGTCTAATTGGGATAATCATGAAAGTTCATGCTGATGGGATATCCCATAAAAACAGGTAGAAGGGATTCAATGAAGTGTTGAATGAGACTCATATCTATCTAATATTTTCTGGGCAGTTTGGCGTTGACAAAACTTGATATTCTGGATGTCCTCGATGAAATCAAAATTGGAGTGGCTTACAGGCTAGATGGGAAAAGAATTCCATACTTTCCAGGTATGTTATTAACTGAATATATTACTTTGAACTAGGTTTAAAAGTTTAATTAGGTCAGGCGTTCCCCAAACACCAGGAGACAAAACTGATGAAGATTTTGCTGCTCACTTTCATTTCCCTTCCAATTTTCTTGCATCCTTTGGGAAGATCAAAGAAGATTTCTAAAATAAGCACATGGTTACAGCCCTTCAAAAATTTTAATTTCCATGAAAGCCTGAGAGCTCATACAGAAACTGCAGCTGGGCTTCATAGCATGCCAGTTTGCTTTTTAAAAAAGAAAAATCTGAAAGACATTTAAAAGGACATGTGACATGGGAACCTGACAATTTTCAAAGGACAAGTTTGTACATGTGCATTTTGACACTTTTGTACCACGTATAAAACATTCTGTAATGTTAATAATTAAGAGCTGAGAAGATCTGATCTTTCCTCTCTTTTATCTGTTAACTATTACAAAACTTACATATAACCAGTGACATTGCCCCTTCTGTGAACTAGCCTATTGACTTCATATAAGTTAAATGAGTGCCAATAATTTTCTACATTATTTCACTTAAGATGCTTCTAGATAAATAGATAATTGTACAGTCATTCTGCCTTTTTGAAGTCAAGAAAATGATACCTAAATGCTGTGAATAAAGTAGGGTGATTGTTCAGTAAAGATCTCAACTGGTTGTTCTATATAATCTGATTTATTCTAAAAGCAAAGATAACCATTTTTGAGAAAAAATGCTTTTGAGACCAATGGTCACCAAAGGTGCAGCAGCTTCCAAGATTAAGTTAAAGATTTGTCTACTATGTCTTTAAGTGTAAATGCTAAACAATGATTACATTAATTTTATAACCTGAATAAGTTGCCTTTTCATTCTTAAAGCTAATCAGGAAATATTACAAAAAGTGGAAGTGGAATATGAAACAATGCCAGGTTGGAAAACTGACACAACTAGTGCCAGAAAATGGGAGGAGCTTCCATCTAAGGCACAAAATTATGTTAGATTTGTGGAAAACCATGTTGGTGTGTCAGGTATGTATTTTCAGCATGCTACTGGTCTAACAGAGTTTGTTATGTTTATTAAATTGTACACGGAAAGGATTATCCCAGTTAGACAAAGCAGCAGCTTTCTGGAGATTGAGATAGATTAGGAGTACTAAGTAATTGCTATTGTTAAAAGAAAAATTAATTAGAATTATTGTCATGCCTTTGTGAAACTAGTATACGCTAGATTTCTTGCTCTGCAGATATTCCAAAGGTTTTTAGTAGCTGCATATGATCCATAACTGATCAACTTTAACTTAATTCATCTCCGTATTGATGGCATTTGGTAGAGGAGATTTGTTGATAAAATAATACCACTGCTAATATTTCAGTGCCTAAGAATTATATAATGTGATTCGCCATAGTATTTGAACCACAACACTGAAACAAAGTTGACATATTTTAAAAATAGTATATAAACAAAACTAATGTTTTTTTTTCTGTTTCCTGCCAGATAACAAACAACTTTTATTACATGGCTGCCTTAGAACTAATTGCTTTTGAATTTGGATTTTAAATTTACCATCTAGGATTATATAGCCTATATGGATAATCCCCAATTTAAGGCCATAATTGACCCCAGAGTCATGGTCATGAATTATTGTGGTCATTAAGCAGGTCACAATAATGCTCAATTTTACGACCATTTTGTAGTGGTAATTAAATGAATGGTTATTAAGTAAGCACCATGGTGATGAAGAGAAATCCATCTTCCCAAATGGGTGGGGTTTTTTTGCCAGAAACTGAAATAAAAGTCAGAAAATAAAAATAACAACCATGAGATGCTGCAAATGGCCATTAATGCGAACCAGTTGCCAAGAGCCCAAAAATGCAGTCATGTGATGGTGTAGGGTTTATGTGCATGGCCATTGGAACTTTAAACATGGGTTGAAAGTACCTCTGGGAAGGTCCATCGTAACTTTGAATGATCACTAGGTGACCAGTCATTAAACAAGGACTAACTGTAATATATTTCATTATGTTATTTATTTACTATTTATTTATGTTATTACTAATTACTTCTTTTTTCTTCTTCTTCAGTTAAATGGGTTGGAGTCGGAAAATCAAGAGAATCAATGATCCAGCTCTTTTAAGGGCCCATAGAAGAGCTGCACTGAGAAAGGATTCGCCTAATCTTTCCTGATCCCAGACTAAGATGAAGATGCTTTTAAAATCAAAATAACCTTCCTAGACTATGATTAGAAAAGAACTTTTTTCTTATTTTAAAGTATTAAAATGGGTTGGAAATTATATAAAAATAATTGGAGTGAATTGGCTGAGGAGAATCTTAAGATGTATATACTATTAAAACCTCTCCTGTTTGTCTATCTGTAATCTTCAATTGGGCGAAATGATACTCGTAGGGCAACCATTTTTTAATCAATGTACTATAAGTCAGGGATCTCCAACCTTGTCAACTTGAAGCCTGGAGGACTTCAACTCCCAGAATTCTTAAAGTTGACAAGGTTGGAGACTCCTGCTTTAAGTGGACTAACTTGAAGAATGCATCCAAAACCCAGGACCCATTACTCCCATGGAATTGAAATTTGGCAAAACTGTGGCCAGTTCAGTGTTACCACCCTGCCATGGTCAATCGAAGCCACATGATCATCTTTTCCAATGCTCCCTGTCAACTTCCCACAAGGAAAGTCAATAGGACATTATCAGGTAATTGGAAATCAATCACTCGCCAACTGCATTTTTATCTGCCCATCATCATTCTGTTTCTCTGCTGCTAAAGAAATATCTTTGGAACAATAATCCAGTGGATCATGGGCTGTCTAGTAACTTTTAAAAAGTGTCAAACTCATACGGAATTATTTTTTGAAACTGCTATAAAAACAATCTTTCTACCATAGTGTTTCCATTCTGATGTCAGGAAATGGTGAGATATGCATATATGTTATTGAAAGCAAACTGCATAGTGCACTGAAAAGATAGTAGAACTAAGCAACTCCTTTTAAGCCTGGGAGTCAAAACAAAATTTATTTATTTATTTATTTTGTCAAGATAACAGGTATAGGGTATAAATTATCTTGTAGTCTGCATTTCTTATAAATAAACATTCTTCAGATATCAAAACACAAAGGGAAGCAAAAGACATCTTCTATGTCATAGAAGAAGGAGGTAAGCCAATACCTGAAGTTATTTGTTGGCAGTGGTGAGACTGGAGTGGATACAGCTGTTAGAACCTAAGATATAGAACATTCCTTCATTCAATATTTTCTAGGAGTGCTCCACATGAAGTCCTCAGAAGTTTTGTACTTTCAGCTCATTAAATATTAGGCAAGAAAACAAAGAAAAGCAAGTAAACAAACTTACAGCAATGAAAATGTATTTTAAAAGACCATAGCAAAATATTATCTTGCAGTATATCACAATGAAAATACTATCTGTAACTTCACGTTTTTTACTATGCTCTCAGGTCATCGTCTTCACTGTTGCTTATTACTGCTCACTTGACTTTCAGCAGAATATAATATTTTTTAACACTTTTCAGAGAATAAGCAATTCAGAATGTTAGTCTATCAAATTCTGGATAATAAACTATTCTGGAGCAACCCATAAAATGTAGTGACTATAACTATTGACAACAAAATAAGTAGCATATGCAAAGGAAGTGTTCTGGTTGTAGATCTGGCAGTATGTCTACATTATACAATTTTGAAGTAGCATTCATGAAAAATTGGGGCTTACTTTGAATCTTTTATGATGTATCCCCTCATTGAAATAGCAAACAGATGTAGCAGAGTGCCAAATGCTGCTCTTTTAAAATCACTATTTTCAATAACAGAGGCAGTTGGGAAATGAAAAAGGGAAAGCATTTTCAGAAATGAATATAGCATATGTTGTTTTCTGTTGCATTTGCTGTTTGCTAATTAGTATAGGCCACCCAGGCCCATGCCGTCATGTACCCAACTTATGAGTTGGGTGTCAATATTAATGCTATAAATAAATATATGACACACTTGTTAGCATACTTGACTGGGATTTGAAAAATTGTCAGTTTGGGTAGTGCCACATTATAAAGTAGGACCACAATCATCATCGGATTGCCTAGCAGTTTGTATATGGATACCCTGGGCACTGATTGTGTATGCTAAGTGCTTACCAGTCCCGTAGTTGTTACAGAAGTGAGTATAAGTATTAAAAAGTCTAAAGAGTTTGAATGAGAATACGTTCCACATGGCCAAGAGTTCTACCCTGCTTTTCATTGTAGCTCTCACATGTTAGATAATATAAAATAAAATCTAACTCTTTTGGAATCATTTCCTAATTTACTGAGAATGTGGTCTTTTCTTAGAAATACAAAAGATGATGGAAATTCTCTTTCCTGCTGATCAGTCGCAGTTTTGTATACATAGGCAATCATTGACTTATAAGCACAACTGGGGCCAGAATCCCAGTTCGCACAGTCCTGAGGGAAGTGATCATTAAGAGAGATGCTCACATGATTACTTTGCTCAGTGACTGCGATCCTGGCTCTCCTAGTTGTGATCATTAAGCAACTGCACAGACCATTAAGCAGAGCACCAGATATAGGGCCCACTCCACCACGCCCAGGAGACTGAGATACCCCCCTGCCCCACCATGCCTGGCTACACTTTGTTTGCTTTTTTCTGTAGCTTCAGGCATACCCAGTTGATGCAAAGAGCGGCATTCCTCCTGAGACTCCCCTGCATCATTCTGCATATGAACCCCATTTCTCATAATCTTTGACAGCTACAGCTCCAAATCATGCACTTTGGAGGAGACTTCCAAACGATTACAAGAATTACCGTGTTTGCTAGCCTTCCTAAGCATTCCAGCCCTCCTAAGGCTAGACAGGTAGCAAATGCCATGGTGCTGGCATTTATAAATCTCTCTAGTCTTCAGAATGGTGGCAAATCCTGGAAAAAGGACTAGAAAACTAGCAAACACCTTAGTTCTGAAGGCTAAACAATTTTCTAGACTTCAGAATCAATAGTGTTGCTAGTTTTTGAATTAGCAACCACTGAAAGGCAAAAGTGAAGTCATAGTTCAAGTGATACACATTATATAACTTACACCATATTCAGTGATATTATGACACGTATCATCATGACTCGTATTTGATGTATATGCTTGGTCAATACTTCTGCCTCACTTTTCCCTGGTAGGGTATTTTCTAGAGAAAGTGACCCATCCTTAAGACCCAAGAAAAATAAAGCTCTTTAGGGTGCCACAGTATTTGCTGCAATATAATGCTCTAAAAATTCCTGTTTTTATAAATAAGAATCCTGTGTGCTTTGCCTTGTCTTTGAAAAAAATGAATTCCCTTGTCTAGGCAATGTTAACAAGATCAATGTTTTCTAAATGACTTTTTAAAAATGATTTGGTATGCTCTAGAAGGAGCGCCATTAATCAACTTGCATTTCAGATAGATTTTTAGTCCTGTCAGAAATGATTCAAGACTTTCCCTCAACCTAACATATCTTTGTACATATTATCTGACCAAAGTTTACCAAAGTGGCCTTTACCCTACATTACATATCCATAATAAGTTATCAGTTATTTGCTCACAACAATCAATGATTTGTTTTAGGATCTGTTTAAAAAGTCTAGCTTTGTAACTTTAATGTCTTTGCTATAGCTTTTTGTTAAACGTGACATTTTTCCATTGCCCAGCTGTGCATTTTCTCTCAAGTGAGTATCTATTACATGGAAAGCTAGCTATAAGCACACAGTCCTGATCATAGGCAACTTAATTTCTTTAGCAGCCACAAACCATTGGCAAATACTTCCACACAGTTCCCATGTACAAGGATGGGTGCGATGCAAGAACACTTCCATAGCTCCCATTCATGTCAGTGGATCTTCCCTAGGCCTCTTAATTTGCACTTGTTTAAATCAATATTCAGAATCTATTAACTTTGGCATATTTTAACAGAAATTTTTGTTCCCATAAAATAGCATCAAATGAAATTAAATATTTAGTAGTCAGGATTTGTTATACCATAGTTCATTCTTCATGAAAAATATATATTTTATTTTGACTGTTTCCTAGGATACTGAAGCTTCATGTGAAATTTGGCTTAATAATTTAGTATAACTTTAGTATGCTGTTTCAATGCAATTGTTATCTAAAATACATTGACTCAATTAATGTGGGGAACAGCATGACAAGACACTGAAAATATCTTAATTGTATGTAGATCAGGCAAGAATAGGTCAGGTTTTGGGCCTAACATTTTTATGATGCATTGTGCCACACAATTCTTAATATATATCAAGTATAAACCAGATGATCAAAATTGTTTTCTTGATTATTTTGTATATTGTAAATGGAGCTCTATTTATCTTATAGCTCTTTATTTACTGAATAAAGCCTTATAAAAAAGTAATTTCTCTTTGTTCTGAATCTTATGAATCACTTCTGGCTTTTATACAGAACCAGTAACGCCAAAATTTATATTAAAGACTAGTGATTGAAGAAAGCGGTCCCTTATTTTTATAACACATTTGAAAGTTCAAAAATTACTATCTAAATCTCATTCTAATGTGTGACTTTATATATTATTTAATCAAGATCACCCTTATATTAGCATTTTTTCTGCAGTTGCCAAATTCTTCATGGCACTCAGACATTACTCCATTAACTTTCTTCTTCCAGTAACAGATTGACAATACTAATGCAAGACCCAATTTCATATGTTAAATTTGATACGTTTGGGGGAGCTGAGTTAATTATATTTAGCTTTTTAAAAGTGCATCACTAAAAGACATACACACATGTATGAGACTGTATGTTAACAGAATTCAGCAGCAACATTTGTTATGTAGATGCAAGTCATATTAATTTTAGAGGGTAACAGGAACAGAAAACACCACCAAAGCAAATATGTTACTGCTGGTAATTTCCTGCTTTCTCTCTGAACAAAGGTATACCAAACGAATGTGGACTAAAGTCAGCAGGAACTGGGTTCAGAATGAAATAAATGTAAGCTAAAATTTATCTTTAGTAACCAAAATTATTATTGGAATTGTTTATAAGAACACACATGATCAATTGATATACTCTGTACTTATATATTCTATATGATTTCAAATTTTCTTCCAGCAAAATTTGTGTTAAATCTGTAGCTTACCTATTTGTTTACAAGAGTTCTTTGGTCATGTTATATTTATTAATTCATTCCTTTGTTTTCTGGGCAACCAACAAGGATTAGTAACTGCAGAATACATACAAACCAAGACAGTAACTTAAATATGACAAAATAAGTTAGTTACCATACCATACTTCAAAGGGAAGATTTTTTAAAAAGCCAGCAGGGTCTGAACCAGTGGTAGGATTCAAACTTTTTTACTACTGGTTCTGTGCCCATGGTTTGGTGGCCGTGGCAGGGGAAGAATACTGTAAAATCTCCAATCAGAGGTGGTATTTGCCAGTTCTCCGAACTTCTCAAAATTTCCGCTACTGGTTCTCCAGTACCTCTGGTCAGAACCTGCTGAATACCACCTCTGGTCTGCACCATCCAGATCTGGACGTGAGTTGCTGTTTTACAGATCTCACAGTACCATGACATATGGGCATATTGAAATGCATCCATAACTATACTTGCTACATCAGTGTGGACCAGCTTTTCATCTGTTTACTTCATTTATTTACTTTGTTTTGCACATCTTAAAGATTTATTTATTATTGTATTTATTAGGATTGTCTGTATATGGCTGAAGTTCCATAGGATTTATATCTTTAAATGTAAATGATAATGCTACAATAAAAAAAAAAATAGATATGGCCAAATCTTCCAAGATCACCAAATACGGTAAATTCTAGCAGAGGATATTTGTAGCTCAGGATCATGCTATTTGTAGCCAAGAATCCCATAGTAAATTCACTATGTGTTCTCACATGGTGTTGCATATGCATAGCACCAGGACTTATATAACTTTTAGATAAAATCTTAATGAATATGCATAACTAATATGTTGGAAAATTTGCATATTATCCAGGCTTGGTGAAAAACTTAGCTGAAATGCTTATTCTACAAAACCTATGGAATATACTGAACAGGAATTATTTACAGTATGTTTGTCCTTAAAGTCACATTTTATTCTTCACCTTACCTTCTTCCTCCTCCCAAATTTATGACTGGGAAAAACATTGGCATCTTATCACCATGATAGTTACATTTCTAACTTTAAAAGTTAAGTTAGATTTTTGGTTAATGTCATTCAAATGTAAACCACAATGAGGTAAATGCTCACGTCATTTGTGTTTTTGATGAATTCTTGACTCCAACATTGAATCCTAAATGAGATTTATTCAAGAATACACAACAGAGCCTATATTCTATAGCAGGGGTCACCAACCATTTGGACCTCAGGGAACACCAAATTTTAAATCCCAGGGACCACTAACCGGTTTTATGGGCGTGGCCTAATTTGTGGGTGTGGCTTGGTGGTCATGTGACTGGCTGGGCATGGCTTATAGGTCCTATATAGTTCCAATTCTAATCGCTTGAATGCTTTCCTTCTCCTCGCCGGCACGCTTTTTCGACCAATAGGTCCTATAGAACAACGGTTGCCAACTGGTGGGCTGCAGTGGGCCACAGAGAAATCTCACCCCCCAGACCACTCCCCCAGGCTGCACAGAAACACAAGGCTATGCTGTTCACATGGCCCATGTGAACCCTCCCCGCCCACTCGCTCCTTGCCCCACAAACTTGCCTGCTAAATTGCTATTTTTCCTTTTTCCGACCATCATCTGTTCTGCTGTGCCAGATTTAGATTAGCTAGGAAGCAGGAAATGGTTGGATTTCTTGTTTTCTAGCTAGTCTTTAGATCTTCGGTTCTGCTTTTAAGCACAGCCGAACCTTCCTTTAGGACTAAAGGTTCTGTTATTCAGTGCAGATTCACGGTAGGTAAATTTGAGAGACTGAGCTAGCCAATGGCAGAGAGATTGATCACTGAATGAATCCGATTCTGTGAGCAACTCAATCTGCCTGCCTGCTTTGCCTGCTTTTGGGTAAATGTTGCTGTTTTTTTTAATAAAAAAATGAATATTTACATCAATATTTATAATATTTACATACAAGCTGTTCCGTCCGGAAAAACGCGAGGTAGACTGGGTTCCAACAAACAGAGTCCTTATTTACACAAGCAACAGTAACGGAACAGTCTGGCTGAAGCTGCAGCAGCCTTTTTATACAGGCTTGCCTGCCGGCTTGTAGCCAATGGCAGCTATTTGACTTTGCCGCCTTTCAGCGGCTCTTTTGGATTGGTTCTTAATGAACCAATCCAACACTGGCCTTTCTGGCCAATCAGATTACGTTATTTGGAGTATACCACTCCATACAGAACACAAGCCATGCCCAGCCAGTTACATCACCACCAAGCCACACCCACAAATTAGACTACGCCCACAGAAATGGTTAGTGGTCCCTGGCAGGGTTGCCATCTGGCCGTTTTTCCCGCCAAATTCGAGAAATCTGTCCATATAGAAATCTGGCCGTGAAAAAAATCATGTCTCCGGCCAAATATATTTGGCCGGAAATTTGACAGTATGAAAGTTGCTTGGCCGTGAAATCGAAATTTTGGCCGAATACCAGTTTTCAATACAATATATTTGCATGAAAATGACTGTCAGATCGTCTGAAAACCTCTGAAAAACGACGTGATACAGACTGAAACCTTCTGACTGTGAACAGCATTGCGTAATATAAGCGGATGTTAACCCGGATGTAAACATCTCATTATTGGATTGTTTTCTCGCCAGCCAGCGCGGGGCATCACATCAAAATCCCAGATGTGCGCCCGAGAGAATACACCTTACATGTGGTACATGTAAGCTAGCTAAACACATTGTGCATGCACTCTGCATGCATAAGGCAGCTATGTGTAATGTGTATGTGCACAGGGCATGTATATATCAAGCGGAAGCCTTATGTTAGCTTTAGCCTAGTCTCTAAACCATATTTTACCCAGAGCAAGTGAACAACTCTACATCTATGGAAGATGGCAGCGACGGGAAAATGGAAACGGAAATATGATAGTGGTAGAAAATATAATAAAATATATTATAAATATAATAAAATATATTTTTGTGTTGTTTTATTTGTTTAGTGATTATATTTTTCAATGGGGGGGGGGAATCCCCCTAAAAACCCTCATGTCCTAGCTCCCCCCTCCTCAGGATCGCTGCATTTGGCCCTGAGCTTTCCAAACGGTAGTAGTGGTTATTTGAAGTGAGCTACCTAGCCTAGATGTGAGTAAAGAAACACAGAAATTCCCATGACATCACGTCACGTTGTCCAGTAAAGACTATTTTTTATGATTTGATTATTTAAAAACAGTTAAAAAAACAAAAAAACAATATATCCTCATGTCATATTGCATACAAAAATTTGGCCGTGAGAAAAAATAATTTGGGCGAATTTCGACTTTAATTTGGCCGCAGAGCCAATTTGAATTTAAAATCATTAGTTTGGTGGTCCCTGAGGTCCAAAAGGTTGGCGACCCCTGGACGAGACGACCTACAAGGTCCCTTCCAACTCTGTTAATCTGGTTTAAAAGCAGACTGCCCCAAAGATCCAACCCTCATCGTTTGAACGTTATCCTCCTCCTCCCCGCCGGCGCGCTTTTTCGACCCAGCCCCGCCCTTGCTGCCTTCTTTCCCCAGCCAACGTGAACGCCCACGAGCAGAATTCCAGAATCCCTCCCCCCGCCATGTCCTCATCTCGCTTCCCGATTGGCCGAAGGTCCGATGACGTAAGCGCGGGTGACCAAGCGGGCGGGCTTCCTCCCGGGAGTCTTGTTTACGCCTCGAGCTCGCTTTTGCGGCGTTAATCGTTTCCCGCTAAACCGGAGCGGCAGTTCCTCCGAGCCACGGCCGGCGTGTTGGGGGAAGAGATGCCGAAGCGCTCCTTCCCTTTCCCGGACTCGTCCCCGGTGCAGCTGAAGACGCGCGTACGGCTGAAAGAGCTGAGCCAGGGCGTCATGGGCGAGAGGTACCGGCGCGAGATCTTCGGTGAGGCGACGCGGCGGGAAGGGGAAAGGACGGAGAAATCGCTCGGAGAGGCTTATCCTCGCGAGAATCCCGAGTTTCGTTCCGTTCCTTGAGGGCGCGTTTGCCTTTTGTGCCCCGCGGGACCTTTCCGCCCCGGTGTGAGCTGGGTGCGCCTTTTTTCGGCCTCCGGAAAGGCGGCTGCTCGGAGGAAGAAAGCGAAGCTCCCCTCTTGTTGACTGCCACACGGCGGGACCGGCCACTCTAACTTAGCTGGTGTGTGACAAACCCCCCCTCCAAAAAAAAAAAAAAAAGCGCTCTGTGCATGCTCAGAGGTGCTCCATCTCGCCTTCGAAAGCGTGGGACGCACAAGCCATTTGATAAAAAGGCGGGGCTCATTGTTAATCTGTCAAAAGAACCCGTGTCGTTTGATTGCAGAACTTGGGTCCTTCTCCCCCCACACGAAACAAAGGGCCCTCAGCTGTTGCCCTTGGCTTAAAAGACCCAAAACAGTTGAATCTCCAACCATTCTGCTCGGTTCAACATCCAATTTGTGGTTAACCTTGCATATAGATATTCCCTGTTTAAGTACTGTCACTATGATACTGTGATAACATCAAACCAGCTTGAACTGAGGTATTTAATATTTAATTGGCATACATAATTCTGACCTCATTGAAGCAATATGGTTTGGTTTTAGGTCAATCACATGTTGTAATTTCTCAACAGGTAGAAAACTTCTTTGCAGGAAAAGAGGTTTGGAAATTGCTCAATAATTTTCTTAGTTAGCTTGCAGGGTACAATGTTTGGGTTGAAAAGTCCAGACAGCCCCCAGAAGGCAAAAAAAAGTAACTGAAGTCATATTTGTTACTACAAATTCGTACTTAAGAGGTTATACAGTAGACACAAATTGAATAATGCACTCTAATGTCACTCTGGACAGTACAATTAGAATATCATTAATAACTTTCCCATGTTTGTCCTTGTTCTCTCATTATCACAGAGAAAACCAAACAACTGCTCTTCAAAGGTGCTCAAACATACATGAACAATGCTTGCAATGCAAGTGCAGTGGGAACATATCTAAGTGCACAATATCAAGACTCATGTATAGACAAATCAGAAATTTGTTCCTGGCACAGACGTAATGGACAAATGTTAATTGGGCAAGATGGAAAACTTCGACAACCTTGTGCAAGTGAAATGGGTAAGGATGGTTAGTTAGCTATCAAGCACTTATGTACTATTAATTTTCCATCTGCAGTTTTCAACCTGTTTCATGTATTATATCTAGACATGCTGTTCACTCTTAGTTTCTTTTCAATGACGAGAATTCAGAAGTTGTAGTTATGAGTAAACTTGTGCTCATATATTACTATCATTGAATCATGTTGGTAGTAGCTGCATTTCAGTACTTAAGTTTGTGGTGGGAATTCCCCCCAGTTGTTTAGAATTGCATTATATGTTCTGTGGCACCAACTTTTTTGCAACATGGATTTTTGGAATATGAAATCATAATTGGAAAATGCCTCAGAAGTAATTTCATTTAGGCAGTGCAGAAATGATACAGGTACAGAAATTATCAAGATATACAGCCAGACTGCCAATTTTTCTCAGTTGCCATTCAGAGTTTATTATTTCTCTCACAACTACTAATCTCTAGTTTCCAAGAATACTCCAAGAGTAATGCAACTCTATTTGTACTAGGAGAAAAATATCAAGTTATGCTAAATTGAATGTTTCTTTATATTCATACTCTATGGTTAATGACAAATTACAGATGAAGTGTCTGTGAAAGAATATTGTCCTGTGCTTGTGTATGTATCTAGCTAGTTTTCCTTTTAAAAAAAGGAAACAGCAAATAATAGCAAGACTTGTTCCCAATGTATGAAGTTGTGTATATATATCTGTATAGAATATTGTATTGTTTAAATAGATTTCTGAATATATTGTGCAAAAAGTTAAATGCAATGTTGTATTCATTGGATAAATGCAAGAGAAAGTCTTGTAATTGTATTTAAATGAACTTATCTGATATAGGAATGTATGAAAAGTAGCATTACCTGATTTGCATATAGAAAGTCATAGGCTCACTCCTTGGTAACTTCGACTCCACTAAGTGATACCTTATCTTATCTATTGGATAAATCTCTATAAATGATTTTGTACTAGAGAGTCCAAATAATCTGATTTGATTATATTATAAAGGAGATGCTTATGGTAAAGTCTAATTTACCAATCTGTTTGTTTATACACAGTTTTGCCAGGAGGAGTATCAAAAGCCTGTTCCTCCTGTATAAGAACAGTTGACATCAAAGATGTTTGCACGCAGTGTGATCAGTACATATGCCAGAACTGCAGCAAACTCTGCAGCTGTTGCAGCACCATTGTCTGTTCATTATGCTCAGTTATAGAGTAAGTGCCTATCCAGATAAGCCTTAATTTCCTTTGGTTGTATTGAACTGATAAATTCTGGAGGGATTTATAATTGTACCAGGACAAAAACTAGATGCAAAGTTTATAAAGATATATGAGATGAGGCTGCAGAAAGTTTTGCATTAACAATTTTAAGAACTGATACCTAGAAATCAAATACATTTTTAATTCTTGACAGAAGGGAATATTTTACATGCTACAATTACTTGAATTCAGTAACATTGGAGACTGTTAGATGTAGCTGAATTAATTACTACAATATAGTTAATTCAATGTTTTATGTCAGGATTGTCTAGTTGGATCTTATTTGAATTCAGTCGGGTAATTCTTATGTTTTTATTTCTGCTCACAGCTTAATTTTGTCAGAAAGCAATATGGCATGTGGAAGAACCATAACAGAAGTTGTGTTCTCTTTTTTACTAATCAAAAAGAGACATTAAACTAACTTTTATCTTTTCTTTTTTTAGATCAGAGGATGTTGGAGATCAAATCTTCTGCAGTGGCTGCTCAATGTACAAAGAATAAACAGCTGTTTTTAGGAAATGGTTGTTATTAGTGTTGTAAAGAAAGTGTTGTTTTTAAATAATTAGGTTTTTGAGATACTGGAGTGCCTTCTAAATATTGTATATTCTGTAATTGTAGTTAATATAATAAATATTTCCTATTTTGATAAGACCTGATTTTTGTGTTGCTTGATAAAATATGAATCTTAGATTCCTTGTAGAGAATATAGAATGGATTCTTAGTATTCCCAGACAAGCCCTCAGATGTAGTTTGTAGACCTAGTGGAATACATTTGTTGCATCAGAAGGGGATTAGGAGTTGGAGAGTGATAAAATATTTAAGTGAGTAAGCAGGGTGTGTTTACTTGAACATAACCTGACATTGTTTTTGCAGTATCCAATAAAAGAAAATTGCTTATAGATTAGATTTCTATTTGAAAATCACTATCATAATCTTAAAATAATTCTTGGTTTATCTGTAATCTGCTAATTTATCTGTAATCTGCTAATTTATCTTTTGAAAAAAAAAGTCTTGGGTCTCAAGATTGTATTTTAACACTTCTATGTGAAAGAAACTTGATATCATATTTAAGAAGTTAGTATTTTTATTAAAAAATTCCAAAGATGCCTGTCTTTTTGTGTAAAGCTAAATGATACTAATATTTGCCATACAAATCCAGTCTTCAGACAGGTTAACCTAAACAGTCTCTCTTTTTATCTTATATAAAAGATATCAGCTATGCTACATAATTGATACAGGCCCTTAAAATAAAGCCTGCTAATGTGTATGATATGCAAATTTTACTTATAAGGACATGTTATAGGTTAGTGTGATTAGTTTTATAGTATTTTAAGATCATAACTTTAATATCAACGTGAAATTAATACAAATCCCATATTCAAAAAATAGTGCTTGTTTTCTATCCCAGCAGGTATTACATTTGAATATTCTTAGCATTCTTAATACTGTGTTCTGTCTGGGGACTGAATTATCCTAGTGAAATAGCGTTTCATATCTGCAATTAAATTCTTAGGTGAGGAAATATAAGACTTCATTGTGACATGAGAATTCTTGGAAAATATATAAGATTCAGTTTGATCAGTCAGGATCAGCAGTAAAATTGCCTTATGTGATCTGAACTGCTCTGGCGAGACAATATGACCCACCCAATTTAGGATGGGAATGGGAAAGAACTGTTACCTGTTTTCATTGCTATCAGTAATGGTCTTCCTGTACAGGAGTTTGGTGTAGAAGTATTTCGAGACAGTAATGCTCTTAATCATGTACCATTTAAATTGCAGGGTGCCATGATCTGTCTTGGCACTCTTGCCATAATTCCCATTTGTAAGGAATATTTTTTAAACATTCAAATTAAGAATCTAGTGCTAACTCAACAAATCCCGACTGCGTGTGTCTGTATTCCAAATGACATGAGTTGGATTGCTTAGATATGAATATGATCCTCTGGGGGAAAAAAATCAATGTAGAACTTCAGGAATGGCTGCAGTTTTATTACCATTTTTTTAACAGAAGAACTGCAGTTAAAGGGACTATTCATTCGAAACAATATTACCATTCTAAACACTTTTAGTCCCCCTAGCTGTGATGTGACATGGTGAAGAATTTATTTAAGCTAAGTAACAGCAAGACAGGCCAAATCTGAAATATTTGCAAAATGTTTTGAGTTTTAACGCAAAGTTCAATCAACTGAAATTTAAGCATTTAATTTGAATTGCAAAACAGCTTGGAAAGAGATAATAACTATTCATTCCGCCACAAAATAAGTAGGAACACAATAGAAGAGGAAAGGTGTTTGGCCTTCATTTCATGATTAAAGTCTCCGACTTGCATTTTTCCATACCATTTAAATTTGATATACCTGTGACAGAGAAGATTAATGATAGAAAGCCCGACATAGCTCCATTGTGACAGGAAGGTAGCCTATTATCTTTTTGGGTGCACTGGTAGGCAAAATCCTAAAATCATTCTTATTAAAGGAGAAGAAATTAAACTTTGTTTTCCAAATTTTTCCCTGCAGCATCATACATTTCATTCTACTGTATTCTACTTGCAAATAACTATCAGAATACAGGAAGGGGTATTATGCACAAATCTTTGCATGGGTCTTATTTACCTCTATGTTTTGAGTGCAGCCTAACACATTCTCCCAACTTTGGGTTCAATCTTGTTCTATAACCAGCTCAACTTCTACCAGGTAATAGGAGAAAGTGAAAGGGGAGTACAATTTTTCTAGAAAAGTGTGTAGTTTTGAATTCATCTTCCCTGTAAGAACTGCTGGTTTATTTGAAAGATATTTCAAAAGCTACTACAAGGCCCATAGGTACCATTATGTCTGATTATTTGTCTCTGGTCATTCCATGACCTGATTTTTCTGTTCTATGCCTGATTAGGATACCCTAGGAATCGTTTTAAAAATAGGCAGCACTCCTCTCAAAGCAGCCATTGTGTCAAAGGAAAATAAATTTTAAATACCATATATCTGTTGGCCAACAAAATATGGGGAAGTCCTGAGTCATTTAGTTTAACCCTTACTTATGGATCAGGATAAGAAGGACTTCAAACTGTTTATGGAGATCACATGTCCACTTTATTGGGGTGGAGGACTTCAAACTGTTTATGGAGATCACATGTCCACATCTGCTTTTGGGGTGGGTTTGGAGATCTAGAATCACTGTGGGGTGGGGAGGCAGCTAATTTACATCAGTTCCTTTGGATCTGTAGCCTCCCAAACTGTCATGCCCCTGATGGAGTCTGACTCTGAGGAAGAGGAGGAACAGCCAACAGGGAGTGGGAGTGTGACTCCAGAGGTGGTGGAGGAGGCTGGGGAATGGCAGAGGCTGGCTGAGCAGTCAGAGGATGCAGCCCATCCCCTATCCATCCTAGGTCACGCAGGGAGGAGAGGATCAGGGAAAAGTGAGGTCTACTCAAGAGGAGATTACCATGATACTCCTTGTGGCTTGCAGGTGGGAGCTATGTATATAAGTTTGCAACTGCGCAGTTAGAATTTGCAGGAGTCAATTTAGTGTTCACCTTGAAAGAGGTTTATCTTTGCTGGCGTTCTTCCCATGGACTTTTCTCGGGTTATTTTCCTGGAGTTTATGATTAGTTATCTCAGCTTGTTTCCGAACTCTCATCAATGCGGTTTGTTTTGGTTTTCTGTTTGC
The DNA here is from genome assembly GCA_015471245.1 of Laticauda colubrina. Lineage (NCBI taxonomy): Eukaryota > Metazoa > Chordata > Lepidosauria > Squamata > Elapidae > Laticauda > Laticauda colubrina. The sequence goes on from BLBF01000005.1 coordinate 718,323, forward strand.
TTCATTATTTACTTTTGTGACTTTAAACTGCCTAACAGTGAAGTTAAGTTGAAGGCTTTACCGGACTTTAATATGTTTTGGGGTTGGGGTTATTTTGAGAGACTACGGGTCATCACATTTTGACTTCAGCCACCCCTTCAACTTATTTTTGCTTTTTGTGGGGTGACCATGGATCAGCTCAGAACAGAGATTGCCCAGTTAACCCAGCAAGTGGCTCTTTTGACTGAACAGGTGGCACAAATGCAAGCTGCCCGGCCACACCGAAAATGCCCAGTGGCAGTGCCTGATAAATTTGATGGTTCACTGGCCCAATTTCCAGCATTTTTTGAGCAGTGCCAGCTTTACATGAGCCTTCAGCCTGAGGACTTTCCCACTGACCAGGATAAGGTGGGGTTTTTGATTAGTTTGTTGTCAGGCTCTGTAGCACGTTGGGCGACACCTCTGCTGACCCAGCCCAACCAGCTGTTGGACAATTATGCCAAGTTTTGCCGTCGGTTTCAGGCCATGTTTGAGGACCCTGTTCGAAGTCAAACAGCAAACAGACATTTGAGAGAGTTGGAGCAGGGGCGTGGCTCACTCATGGATTATATTGCTAGTTTTCAGGTGGTTGCTCAGGATGTACAATGGAACAAGGCAGCACTATTAGACCAGTCCCAGGAGGGTTTGTCGTCGGAGCTCCTGGATGAGTTGGCGCGCACAGAATGCCCTCACACCCTTCAGGAGCTCATGCATTTGTGTCTTTGTATCGATGCTAGACTTTAGCAGCGATGGGTGCAATGACGGACAGAGACCATATCTGTTTCCAGTAAGATGGCACCCTTGCTGGAAGTACCTTTGGAGGAACCCATGCAGTTGGGGGCTGGCCGCCCTTGCCTGACTCAAGTAGAAAAGAATAGATGTCGTCGTGATGGTTTATGCCTCTATTGTGGCAATCAAGGCCATTTTGCAGCCAAGTGTCCTGTTAAGACATCCACAGCAGTGACTCCTGCGGTGGTGGGAAACAAACATTGCTCAGCCTACGGGGGTCTGCAGGTCAGGGTGTAAAGTCCATAGGCCCGCCATCTTCACCAACCTTGCCACCCTCATCACCTTTGACATCTTCAACATCATCACAGTCGCTATTGGTGAAGCATCTTGTGCTGCCAGCAAGTGTGTTAGTGCCTGGTGTGGGAGCAGTGGAGATCCCAGCTTTGGTCGACTCAGGGGGCACAGCCAATTTCATGGATGCTTATTTTGTCAAGCAGTGGTTCATTCCTCAGCAATAGGTATCCCCACCAGTAATGGTGGAGACAAGTGATGGCTGGCCCCTTGGTTTGGGACCTGTGGTTGCTGCAACCAAACCCCTTTGCATGTTTATTGGGCAGCATGTGGAGGAAACCGTGTTTTATGTTGCCGCAGTGCCTCATTTTCTGGTGGTGCTGGGTTTGGAGTGGCTGCAGGCCCATGATCCACAGATTGTCTGGTCGTCTGGAGCTGTGCAGTTCATTGATAGGAAGTATGCCAACCATTGCTGGCGCTCCTGTGCAGGGAGTGCGGCTACGCCCGTGGACCTGGATCAACCTACAGAGTCGGTGGACCTTGCTGATGTGTTTGGGGAGAATGAGGCGGATCAGTTGCCTCCGCATCGGGCGTATGACTGTCCAATCAACTTGTTGCACAATGCAAAATTGCCGGTGGGAGGGATGTATTCCCTGTTGGAACCGGAGTTGGCTGCGTTGCGGGATTTTGTTGACAAGAACCTCCAGAAAGGGTTTATCCGGCCTTCTACCTCCCCATTGGCTGCACCAGTGCTTTTTGTGAAAAAGAAATTGGGGGAGCTACATTTGTGTTGTGATTACCGCAACTTGAATGCAATCACAGTGAGGAATCGGTACCCGCTTCCCCTCATCCCTGAACTGATTGAGCGGCTTCGTCAAGCTAAGATCTTTATGAAGTTGGATATGTGTGGGTCCTACAATCTGGTTTGCATTCATACAGGGTATGAGTGGAAAACAGCTTTCTGGACGAGGTATGGACATTTTGAGTATACCGTGATGCCTTTTGGATTGACCAATGCCCCAGCTGTGTTCATGCATGTCATGCATGATGTTTTCCGTGATTTGTTGGATCAATACATGGTCATTTATTTAAATGACATTTTGATTTTCTCAGACTTCCTGCAGGAACATTGGCAGCATGTGTGGCTGAGGTTGCAACGTTTGCATGATAACCACCTGTTTGCTAAATGTGAGAAGTGTCAGTTTGCACAAACCAAGATTGACTTCTTGGGACATCGTATTTCACCTGCTGGGGTGGAAATGGACCCAGAAAAAATACAATAGTTGCAGGAGTGGGAACCTCCACAGAGGGTTAAGGATGTGCAACGACTGTTGGGGTTTGCGAACTACTACCGCACATTTATTCCCCGCTTTGCTGCATTGACTGCTTCCCTTTCTAATCTGCTCAAGAATGGGGAGAAATTCCATTGGGATGCTGAGGAGCAGGCAGCTTTTGAGGCATTGAAAGTCGTCTTTGCTTCTGAGCCTATCCTCAAACACCCTGATCCAGGTTAGCCATTTGTGCTGGAAACAGATCTTCTGATGTGGCTGTTGGTGCGGTGCTCCTCCAGGCCTATGCTTCCGCAGTCACCTTGTTCCCATGCGCTTATTATTCCTGGAAGTTGTCAGCTCCAGAGTGCAACTATATGATTTGGGACAAGGAGTTATTGGCGGTTAAAGTCGCTTTTGAGACATGGCAGTACCACCTGGAGGGGGCTTGTCACCAAATCGAGGTTTGGACGGATCATCACAATTTGGAACACCTACATACAGCTCGGACATTGCACCAGAGTCAGCTGAGATGGTCCTTATTCTTTGTTCGATTCAAGTTCCGAATGACCTATGTTCCGAGTGGAGGGAATCAACGCGCTGATGCCCTACCTCAGAAGCCCAAGTATACTTGAAAGGGAGGACAAAATCTTGCCCCAGATGGTGATTCCGTTGGAGCGGTTTGCGGCCACCAAGGAACCTGTGGACCTTTGAGTGAGGATTCAGGAGGCACAGCAGCAGGATCCATTTGTGGCAGCTCCACGTCAAGAATTGAATGAGAATGGGAGACAAGAGACTCCTTGGGTATATATTGGGGACCTGTTGTGGTTCCATGATCGCATTTATGTGCCTGGAGGTCCTCTTCATGGCCTTATCCTACATCAATGTCATGATAGTCCAGCAGCAGGACACTTTTGGGTGTTCAAAACACTGCACCTCATCTCTTGGACATTTTGGAGGCTGACACTTAAACATGATGTGTCAGGATATGTGGCATCCCGTGGTATCTGTTGCCAAGCCAGGTATGCTCCTGGTGCGCCCCCTGGTCTCTTGCAGCCCTTGCCCATGCCTAAACGACCAAGGGGGGCAGTTTTATTGGATTTCATTGTTGAGTTACCACTATTGAATGGTGCCACAACCATTTTGGTGGTGGCGGATATGTTGACTAAAATGGCCCACTTTACTCCATGTGCGGGTCTTCCATTGGCCAAGGTAACGGCTCAATTGTTTATCTCCCATATTTTCCAGCTGCATGGGTTACCAGACCTCATGGTATCAGATCCGGGGGTACAATTTATGGCACGCTTCTGGCAGACCCTACTTGCGAAACTGCAGTTTGAGGCATGTCTGTTGTCTGCTCATCACCCCGAAACTGATGGGGGGACAGAGAGAGTGAATGCTATTTTGGAGCAGTACCTCCGTTGTTTCAGCAATACTCAACAAGACAATTGGGTGGAGGTGCTGCTGGTGGCGGAGTTCGCTCATAACAATGTTCAACATGCATCCACCTGTGTGTCTCCTTTCTTTGCTAACTATGGGTTTCATCCATGACTTATCTCTTTAGCCCTGTCTGATTCCCTAGTTCCGGCAGTGGTTACGTTTTTGCAGGAGTGAAAAGCCATGCACCACATAGTCCGCGATCAACTAGAGAGAACCAAGGAAGACTATAAATAGTTTGCAGACTGACATTGTCGCAGTGTTCACATTTAGTGGTCGGCAATTGGGTTTGGCTCTCTACTTGATATTTACCAATGACGCGACCATCGAAAAAGCTTTATTACCGTTACTTGGGACATTTTCTGGTCGAGGCGGTGATCAATCCTGTGGCTTATCGTCTCTCCCTGCCACGGACCATGCGTATCCATCCTATTTTTCATTGTTCCCTGTTAGTCCCTGCCTTGCCTGGCAGTCCGCATAGACCGGCTCCATCACAGCTGGCCCCAGTGGCCCTTTTGGGAGAGGAGGAATACGAACTGGATGGCATCTGAGATTCATGCCAGTTGCGGGGCTGATTTCAGTATTTGGTGGCATGGAAAGGTTATGGAACAGAGGACTTCACCTGGGTAGATGCCACTGATGTTCATGCTCGTTTGGTCCAGGACTTTCATGCTCAATTTCCTCAACATCTTTGTCTGTCTGGTCTCAGGGGAAGGGGGCCCTGCGGGGGGGATAGTGTCATGCCCCTGGTGGAGTCTGACTCTGAGGAAGAGGAGGAACAGCCAACAGAGTGGGATCGTGGCTCCAGAGGTGGTGGAGGAGGCTGGGGAATGGCAGAGGCTGGCTGAGCAGTCAGAGGATGCAGCCCATCCCCTATCCATCCTAGGTCACGCAGGGAAGAGAGGATCAGGGAAAAGCGAGGTCTACTCAAGAGATTACCATCACATCCTCCTTGTGACTTGCAGGTGGGAGCTATGTATGTAAGTTTGCAACTGCACAGTTAGAATTGCTGAAGTCAATTAGTGTTCACTTGAAAGAGGCTTATCTTTGCTGGCGTTCTTCCCATGGACTTTTCTCGGTTATTTTCCTGGAGTTTACAATTAGTTATCTCGGCTTGCTTCAGAACTCTCATCAATGCGGTTTGTTTTGGTTTTCTGTTTGCCTCATTATTTACTTTTGTGACTTTAAACTGTGCCTAATAAAACAGTGAAGTTAAGTTGAAAGCTTTATTGGACTTTAATGTTTTGGGTTTTGGGTTATTTTGAGAGACTACGGGTCATCATACACTGGGATATATTCCTTCAATGTCATTTTGCAGTGATTCAGATTAAATCTTACTGAATATGAGTTGGCTTTAAATAATAAAATCCTTTCCCCATGTTTTGTCTTGCTCTGGATCATGCCAAAAACACAGTGGAGGTAAAAGTGGAATCTACCATTGGATGTTCTCTCCATGATTTCTTATCAAGTGAGTTTTCTTGAGTTCTAGGATTTTGGTTAAGAAGCTCCTGGTTATGTAAAATTCATCTTAGCCTGGGAAATTATATTCATTAGACTTTCGTGCTACATTGTTTCTCCAGCCTTGTTTATTGATAAAAGACAGGTCTATGGCAATAACTGTATTCATCTAATACCAATCTATGAAAATGAACAAAAAGTCATTAATGTTAAAACAGGGAGACTGAGTTGCAATACTGCTTCAGCCATGAAAGCTGGCTAGGTGATTAAGTGAGTTGTTCTCTCTAAGCCCAATCCACCTTTTGCATTGTCCAAGTTCATCCTTTTTTGAGTTTTCTGACCTCACCCAATCTGCTTATGGGGCTAAGGCAATGAGCTGTACATTTTTTCTTTTAAACCCCAGCCAGCTTTTACTCATATCCTAACCTGCTGGAAACACTTCGAGTGTTTTGAAGTGACAGTTAATGCAGAATACAGTGGCATCTTTATGAATTCTTACATTTTCTTATTTATAAGGCCTTATATAGCTTAAGGCCAAAGTAACTAAAGTGCAGCCAGACTCTACATAATCCTGATTTTTAAGGCTGGCCATGAAGACTCTGTCCCATTATCCTGAAGTAAAGTGTGTCATGACTCATGAAGAATCTGTCTATTAGGACATTGATCACCTTATTAGCAACTGCATCCTCTTCGCTGATGATGTAAAACTATTCAACACCACCGTCAATGCTACCATCCTTCAAAAAGACCTTATGTGTTTGAATGGTCTAACAGTTGGCAACTCCAAATGTCTACCAACAAATGCTCTGTCCTACACATTGGTTAAAAAAAAATCTATATACCAAATACAATCTAGTCGGATATGACCGTGTTGATGACCCTCACTTTATCAAGAACCTTGGAGTTCTCATACCGAATGATCTAAGTGTCAAAGTTCACTGCAACAGTATTGCCAAAAAGGCTTTAAGAGTTGTACATTTAATTTTACAAAGCTTCTCTAATAATACTGTTTTGCTAACTAGGGCATTCAAAACCTTTGTTGGACCAATACTTGAATTCAGTTCTGCTGTCTGGAATCTGCACTGTATATCCAACATAAATACAATTGAGCGAGTCCAGAAAGAAGAGTTCTACATTCCTCTGTTCACAACAGAATACCCTACAGCACCAGACTTGAGATTCTTGGTTTAGACAACCTTGAACTACGTCAACTAAGATTAAAGCATAAAATCATATGCTTCAACATCTTACCAGTTATTGAATATTTCAGCTTTAATAACACTAGAGCGCACAAGCAATATAAACTAAATGTAAACCACTCCACTTGTTTGCAGGAAGTATTTTAGCAACAGAGAGGTCTGGAACTCACTACTTGATTCTGTTGTCACCTGCTCAAACCCCCACTCCTTTACCCTCAAGCTAACCTCTATTGACCTCACCCCATTACTAAGAAGTCTGTAAGGGGCATGCATAAGCGCACAATCATGCCTACCGTCCTTGTCCTATTGTCCCCAATTATTAGTTCCTATTTTTTGTATTTAAGCATGTTTATTTTTGTTTGTTATATTGTAAGCTTTTGACAAATAAAATAAATAAACATTGCCTCTTGGCTTGTATCCTGATTTCCTTGTAATATCTCTGGATGCCTTTCCAGTGATAGCTGAATTTTCCATTTATTTTCCATATGCCGTATTTTATTATATGTATATTTAACCATTTTGAGAGCTCTATCAGGTGTTCCAGATCGACCATGCAAAAAGAAACAAAGCACCAATTTCAGGATACTTACAACCCAACAAACTGAATCTCCCTATTTCTTCCCTCCCACTCCTCTTTCCACCTTAAATCCTTGCTAATATAGATCAACTTTTTAAAAAAGTAACATTAATCCTCATAGCTACTGTTGTGCCTTGGATACTAAGAAAAGTATAATATAGAAAAGTTTGGATCAATTTTGCTTTTTAAATCACCTATACATTCTACCAAAACCAAGACAAAACTAACTTGTTAAAAGCACATTTTATTGAAGTACTTTTGAGGGAAACTTTCATATCATAAGTAAAAATACTAGAACTGAATGTTAAAAAAAAAAAAGTACAACACACACAACAATGGAATTTTGTGTAAAGGGAAAGTTGTGGGTATTTTAAATACATTCCCTTTCCAATAAAAAAAAAGTTAAGGAACTGCAATATAGGTCTTTTTTTTTAAACAGGTAAGAGAACATAAACACAAGCGTGTCTAAAAGAACATAAAGCCACAACTGAATAAACTCATTCACAGTACGAGAGCTTAAAATCCTGGCCCGTGTCAAAAAGCAAAAAGACAATTTTGTCTGGTAAATCCAGAATGATGTGGCTGTGAAAATACAAAATGAAGCAACAAAAAGATAAAAAAAGAAACGAGACAAAAAAAATCTTGATCGTATAAAGTTTCACCTTAATATATATTTTTTTTACATATAGCCACTGCAACCACTGATGGACTTTTCATCCATACATCGTGGCACCATCCAGCTTGCCCTCCCTCCCCCCATAACCTTTAAAAATGTACACTGAAGAGTGGAAAACAGATGGACGGGATTTCAATGTGCGAAACATCTTGCCATGTTAATGCCTGTCTAAAACCTGCTGCTGCAATCTGGTGCCCTCCAGATGTATCAGGATGATGCACTGCAGAATTATGTGGCAGCTGAAAGTCCATGCTGCACAGAAATGTTTGGAGCTGTGACCCGCTTCTGGAAGGCATCAGGTTGGGAAAAGATATAATACATATGTGAACAGGGTCTATGGTTTCACTGCCAAAAATATGACTCCAGATTTTGCTCAGTAAGATAGATGTTTCTTCATTTAAGACTATTGTGCGTGGTTTGTTTTTTCATGTATACAAATCCTGCCCTCTCCCCTGGTCAATTTTTGAAACTAAAGTGTTTTCAGTTGAAATATGTAAAACTGATTTGTTTCTCTTAAAGTGTAACTTCCCAGAAACATGCTGGGACAAGAATGTAGTATAGGTAATGTGCCGTCTTCAGCAAGACATTGTGTGTAATTTTAAAACAGATCATTCAGCTCTGTTTGATATGTAACGTGTAGTAGCAGTTGTGCTAACATCATTTTCTTCTTGACTCGATCTCTCTGAAGTCCCACATGCTATTCCTATAAAAGGCATCCTAAAATTGCCAGCAGATTTCTTGTGGCCTTAATGGCCCAGAGTTTGTTCGTTTTTTGTGTTGCTGCTCTAATTATTGCACTATCTAAGTCTGCCTCTCATCCTAAATAAATCTAATTGTTCAGAGTGCAGCTTTTCTACTTACACATAATGAACAGTATGAAATAAATAAAAAACAGTTGTGTTTTTGTGTTGTTTTTTAAACGGCCAAAAGCTTTAGGCTTTTTGAAAGAAAACTTTTGGTGCACATTCTTAAAAACCTAAAATGTCCTTTTGTCTCTCCAGAAGAAAAAGTTTTTTTTTATTTTTTTATAATGCATTAAGAATGATTTCTTATTTTCTTCTCAAAATTGCAGAGATTCTGACTCAAAAATTCATCAGGATTGTTTTAAATACATAGCCTGTGAGGCTTCCTACAAATTCAACTAAACCGTAATACAAACATAGTTTGTAATTCATGTATCGTAGAGAGTTCTCTAATGTCCATTGAAATTAAAGGTCCCCAAAATGCAGTCTGATTGGTTGAAGTTATTGACAAGTGAAACATTAAGCTGTTCCACTGGCGGAGTAAGAGAACTGAGGGAAGTGTGGCCGCCGTTCGTTATCAACACAATCCATGCTGTCATCTGGAAACAGAATGAAAGTATGGTTAAAGCATTGCTGTTGTGGTATGGGAAGTACACTGTGCATTAAAGCAGGGTGAGGTAGACATTTTTAACTAGGATACGCTTGGAATTCTGAAAGCAGATCTTGGGTGTACACCCACATGAAACTTGCCTATTTACAAAACAGTCATGTGGCATGGTTACTCACAAAACATCCATTTACCAGAAAGTAAACCAGAGTGTTCTCTACCAATGCAAAGGGACTCAAAGGCATTTTTTTCAAATGATTATAATCCTAAAGTCTGGCTATGGGTTTTGCACTTCATCAACTACTTATTCATTTATTTTAAATGATTTTTTTTTAAAAAGAGTCAGATTGGGAATCAGTATTTCCCCTCCCACTTTTGAACATGAACTGTTTATGCTGTTAGTCATGGAAAACACTGTCTGCATCCCACACCAAGCTTAGTTATACCTCTGTTGCATTCATGTATTTTTTGTGTATTAGCGACAACGTGATTTAAATTGGCTTTGCTGTTCCCTCCCAAAATTGCTAATGGCATAAGAATTCAGTGGATAGGAATCTCAAGGTTTATATTCTTAAATAAAAAGTCCCATCCAAATAAACGTACTTTGGTTTTGATAACTGAATCAAACAAAAAAAATATTCCAGTTAGTTAAGGATATAGAATTGTAGTGAATTGGGTACTGTAACGCAGTAGTATTCTCACATTTTTGTGTCACGTTTAGCACCTGTACAAAAAGCAGATCCCCTCACAAAACCACCTCCTTTCTATTAATTTTTTTTAATCAACAACCAAACTTGATAGAGTGATTGGAAATAACTCTTTAACCTTTAGCTTTCAACTGGTATTTGCACAAAGGATTTCCAAGACATATGCTTACACAGAGGTAACTTACATTCCAAGGCCCACCTAATCCCCAGAAGGGACTAGAAAAATGTAGCTAAGAACTGCATTGTTTTCCTATGTCTGCTAGCTGATGTCTTATTATTTTCAATATTTATGTTCTGTGCAAATTGCATTTTATGAAAACTTTATATTACTTCTGTTGGTTGGTAAGAGATCAGTAGCATTATGTGATCTGCTTAAAAGATTGTATCTAATCTATAGTCCTTTATGGCATTTTATGGAGATTCTTTTCATTCACAATCCATGCTTTAACTCTCTATATCAAGAATGTCAAACTTGTAACGACATGTTGTTGTTACGTGACACATTGCAACTTCCCCCTTTTCGCTAAACCAGGGGTAGATGTGGCCAGTGGATGACGCATCTGGCCTGCGGGCTGCGAGCTTCATACCCCTGCTTATATTTATCTCCCCTGCCACTGAAAACTTTATATCACAGCTAACTAGGAATTTTTATGTTTTGTTTTCCTTGCTTTAGAAATAACATTTAATTCTATTTATTCTTTATGAGATTGATTTATCTGTCAGAGGGAGGAAGTGATTTCCCTGGTCACAGCCTTTAATGCTAGGGGCCAGGAGATAACATGACAGAATTTATTCAATTTTTTACCAGATGTTTTCTCTTTTACTTGTCAGTAAGATGTATAGGCTACCTGATTTTTCTGTATCATGAATGCTGGAGTTAAAGTAAAAGGAGATAGTTGCAGCAGGAACTATCAATCTACCTACATCAAGGCATAAGACGGAGTTATAATATATAGTCTAACAGTTCTGGAAAAAAGAGCCAAGTACTACAAACTTTTACCCGATGGGAATAGTCCCTCGAATATCCGCTACCTCTTAAAGTACAATCCCTAACTACAATACTTCTCTTTGTCATTTTAACAACTGTGGTTTTCCTGGCTATTACAGTGCAGCAAGGCAGCTATGAATTCTCTATTGGAGATTTCCCCATCTACTGCTTTAAATACAAAACTACAATTCTCAGCTTTCCCTGTGGAAAAAGGAAATAACAAACGCTTCAGGATTGCCAGTGATATATTAAGTTTGTATTAACCCTTGCTACGTGGGTCGAAAAAAGGTTAAAAAACCAGCTTTTATTTACTAACTATGAGGGGATGGGGGAAGGGAGGGAGAGAATTTGTCCATGGCTAGGTGGATAAACTTTTTTAAAAAATTTAAATTAATTACTGTTAGCATAGCTGTGACATTTTTGTATGGCATAAATTTTTATCCATTCAGAAAAGAATACTTAATATTTATTTTCTGTCAATTTCTACTGAAATTAGGCAGGAAACAGTTAATGCAGCATGACTGGCAAATCTGGTGTATTTTAGTCTATGGAGATTCTCAAGTCATCCAGGTCATGGTTATCCCAAAGGTGTCTTCTTCAAAAGGCAACTGGACTTTCCTAAATAAGTCCTTTTTCTTTTCTTTTGAAAAAAGCATCTTTGGGATAATGGATTTTAGAATTTGTCAAAAAAGACAGACTTCCTGCAGCCCACAGGTAGGCTGAGTTTAAAATCTTCTTTTTAAGAAAAACCTCCAGTACTGCTTGATACAACCTCAGTTGCCACACTTAAAGTCTTGTAGTTCCACCTTCTGCCTTGATGTAGTAGGTCAGTAGTTGTTGCTGCCACTATCTAGTTACTTCTACCTTAACACAATGATTTGTGATGCAAGGAACTTTGGCAGCTCTAAGAGCTCTTATTTTTTTAAAAAAACAAACCTGATGTTTTGTGAAAAGAAACAGTTAAAGACAACTTATGTCGAGGCCATTGCAGCATCTTGTCAACCATCATTATCCAGAGTTTCAGGCAAGAATTTATTAAGCTTTCAGTTGAGCCATGTTGTCCTGTTGTCCAACCAAAGCACTTTCAAGTAGTATTACCTTGATCAGGGGGTGTGATAGTGATCATCTGTGCTGTGAATTCTTCATCAAAATAGCGTGTATCTGTTTCAGATGTCACCTGGGGTTTAAATGGAGGTACCAGCTGTAAAAAGAAATAAAACCTGGAATTGAGTTATTAGCATAGGGAAAGCTCAGCAGCCCTCACCAGGTAGCAGAGTCTGTGTTGCTGAAATTTGGCAGCCAAATAACCAACAATTGGCAGTAAAATATTTGTATATTCTTTTTAAAAATGTAGGATAGGAATGGGAATGCTCCTATTTCAGCATTAAGCCTACTCAGATCTCTAATCCATATCACATGAACTCATTGATGCTTGAGCCAATTGAGCTTATTTTCTGGCTTTTAGTTAAATTTCAAATAAATTGTCATATAATAATAACAACAACATCAAGAAATTACAGCTTCCTTCAATAACACCAGGAAAACAGCAAAAAAGGGGGTACTTGGAGCAACATACATTTTAAGAAGATACTTGGTTGATGCTTAGGATGCTAGCAGAACCTGTATCAACCATCAGTGTCAATCAGTAATATTTTTGATATATTTTTAAATGTTCATTAGTTTCATGTTTAATCAATAAAAGCATAATAATAAGAGTATAACCCTCTTACAAAAGAGAATAAAGTAATTAAGTGAAAAGCCACTTATAAAAATATAAAAGGGAAATGCTTTATTTTGAAAAGCAGATCTTGGTATTTTATTTTTTGCCACGACTTTATTGTCCCAAATATTTATGACAGGAAAAAAATAAAATAAAATTGTATATATCCAGGAGGCACACACTCATCCTTTGCAAGTATCTCTGTTGACCTTTATGCCTGCCAGTTACCATCTTTCTTCCACAAATTAAGGTCTTAGAGACACAACCTAAACATTACATTGTTTTAGTTCAATATCCATTTTTCTATCTTTAAAAAAAAAACGCTGTTGAATTTTGTGCCAGAAGTATGTTAACTCATTCATTTACCAGATTTACTAGCATAAACTTTAATCAAGGAATTTGAGAAGATGATTATACTTTCTTAACCCATTGGCGGAAGGGTTAAACTGGTGGTCCCCAAACTTGACAACTTTTTCAACTCCCAGAATTCTCCAGCCAGAATATCTGGCTAGAGAATTCTGGGAATTAAAGTCCACAAGTCTTAAAGTTGCCAAGTTCGGCAACTTCTGGGTTAAATGCCCTGGCAGCATCGGGTAGTGGCTTGGCTGTCAATGTGCTGTGTTTTTCCCTAAAGAACGGGATACCGAAACTCTAATGTTTTTAACTCTACGGCTTTACCAGTTCAACAGCAGGCTGAAAGAGCCAAAGTGCAGAGACTGAACAACTCTACCTTGCCCTTATTACTTCTCAAACATGGCAAACAGGGATCTGAAGTCTGCGTCACTTGCTGATAAAAAAGAAAGGAAGGGAGAACAAGAAGACCCCAGTGACTCAGCACCTTCCATGACTTGACTCTGCTGGGATTTTTTAAAACCCGTTATTCATCCTGTGTTATAATAGAATGGTTCAGAGGAGAAGAAGCTGAAGAAGAAACCTAGAATGACAGTGTCCTGCAACCAGACCGGCCTCATGCCTTCTGCAGAGCTGTGACTGGCAGATTTATTCCTGCCAGCTGGATGTAAGAGACAGAACAGCAAAGCCAGCATCCTTCTTCAGTGAGTCACAGCAGTTGCAATAGTGGCCGTGTAGTTTGGTGGCAGGGAACAACAAATGTTAAGAATCCAGTGGATAGCATTTTAATTCAGCAGTGGGGAAAGGCCCAGACTTTTCAAAATGGTCTTTTTTCTCCCAAGCATTTAATGGTGCGGACACTTACGAGTCCAGTTTCATTGGTGCAGGATAGGTTTAGGTAATAAACAAATGTAGCCTTTCATTCTCAAATTAAAATCAATCATCCTCCAGTAGGATTCTCCCCTCCCTGCAATTTGGAAATTGCTAGCTCTTTCAGAAGCTTCAAGCCAGAAGAATAGTATATATTGCAGCGGATTTATTTTTCAAATAATTGCTTTGATGCCCTGAACTACTTTGAATGCTGACAACATGTTGTAGAATACTAGAAATAGCCACAGTTTAATTTTTAAAAAAGGACGATATAGGGGAAGCCAAACATAAAATGGGTGGAAACTAATCAAGGAGAGAAGCAATCTAGAATTAAGGAGAAATATCCTGACAGTTAGAACAATGAACCAATGGAACAACTTGCCTCCAGAAATTGGAAATGCTCCAACACTGGAAGTTTTTAAGAAGAGATCGGATAACCATTTGTCTGAAACGGCATAAGGTTTCCTGCCTAGGCAGGGGATTGGACTAGAAGATACAGATAATCAGACTTGGAAGGGACCTTGTAAGTCATCTAGTTCAACCCCCTGCCCAAGCGGGAGACCCTACACCATTTCTGACAAATGGCAGTCCAATCTCTTCTGGAAAGTCTCAACTGATGGTGCTCCCACAACTTCTGAGGGCAAGCTGTTCCATTGGTTGATTGTTCTCACTGTCAGAAAGTTTCTCCTTATTTCCAGGTTAAATCTCTCCTTGTTCAGTTTCCATCCATTATTCCTTGTCTGGCCTACAGGCGCTTTAGAAAATAGCTTGACCCCTTCCTCTCTGTGGTAGCCCCTCAAATATTGGAAGACCGCTATCATGTCCCTCCTGGTCCTTCTCTTTACGAGACTAGCCAAGCCCAGTTCCTGCAACCGTTCATTGTATTTTTTAGCCTTCAGTCCCCTAATCATCCTGGTTGCTCTTCTCTGTACTTTTTCTAGAGTCTCAACATCTTTTTTATAATGTGGTGACCAAAACTGGATGCAGTACTCTTGGTGTGGTCTTACTAAGGCTTTATAGAGTGGTATTAGTACTTCCCTTGATCTTGACTGTATCCCTCTGTTAATACAAGTTAGGATTGCATTAGCTTTTCTGGTAGCTGCTGCACACTGCTGGCTCATATTTAGCTGGTTGTCCACTAAGACGCCAAGATCCCTCTCACAGTTACTGCTCTTGAGCCTGGTTTCACCCAGTTTATATGTGTACTTTTGGGTTTTTTTGCCTAAGTGTCGGACTTTACTTTTCTCCACACTGAATTTCATTTTGTTCGATACAGCCCAGTGTTCTAGTCTGTCAAGATCCATCTGGATCTTGAGCTTATCTTCTTGGGTGTTAGCTATTACTGCCAGCTTAGTATCATCTGCAAATTTGGTAAGTGCCCCTCCTATTCCCTCATCTAAGTCGTTAATGAAGATATTGAAGAGTACTGGGCCTAAGACAGGACCTTGTGGCACCCCACTGCTTACTTCCCTCCATGTAGACTTAGACCCAGTAAGGACTACTCGTTGAGTACGGTTTGCCAGCCAGTTGCAAATCCATCTAGTGGTGGTGCTATTTATTCCACTTTTTTCTCGCTTTTTTCTCGTAGGTTGTGATCTACTTTATTGAATGCCTTGCTGAAATCTAAATATATTATGATCTCCAAGGTCCTTTCCATATAGTTATTCTATACTTGTTCTACTTGTTTCTATCTTGAAGACCAAGTTACAAACAAGATTTAGAGGCAGCAGAACATTAAAAAGCTAACATAAGAATACTATTAGCTTTACAAAGCAAAAAATTATTTTTTTCTTTTGTTGTTTTTCAGTGGATATGTTTTTTTTAACTTGAACCATGTCCAATACTTTTTGTCTTTATAAAAATGCTGGATATATTATCCCATGGAGAACTGAAGATGTAGAATCTATATTCATAGTAAGTTATCAGCAAACTGAAGAGATGATCATTAAAACCTTGATTTCAATACAAAGAATACAGTATCCACAAGGCAGGTGAACAATGCCTGTTAAGGAAAATGAGTCTTTTATATACATAATACGACTAACATTTGGGGGTTTAAACTGGCAGGGAAATCCAGATATTGAGAAGGAAATGACAACCCAAAATAGCCCTAGCAGCAGTATGATTAATGATATCATTCAGATACTTGGGAGGAAATATAGTTAAGATGAGAGGTCTATATAAAAATGCACAGAATTGGCATGTAATTACATGATCCTTGAATGCCAATCCTCCTTCCCCAATGCAATTAGTGTCAGAAGAAAACAGTAACCCAAGATACAAAGACAACAGTTTTCAATATATATATATATTTCCAAACCACAAAAAAAGCTGAGCTTTTTAAAGATGTCTTGTGGCATTAACTGAAATGCATGCTAATCAGACAGCATGGCTAGCTCTTTTTTCTTCAATTTTCTCTTTTAAGTTCCAGTGCCAGAATGGAGGGAATAGTGGAGAAAAGAAAGCAAACCTCAGAGCAAGTTTATGAACTTAAAAGGAGAAAAGTGGAAGCATGTTGCCAAGTACTGGTAAATTTAACTACAAACATCTTTTTCATCTTAATGCATTAGGCTCTTTTAATTAACCTGAATGACAATATACTTGGAAGTGTTCGTGCTGACCTCAACATTCAATAAAAGATTAATGAAACAATCAGCTTCAAGGGCCCTGCATCAAAGCCTTCAATAACAGAGCCAAAAAATCCATTTCAATCAGCAAAAAGTTGGTGCAGTAATGCAGTAGCTAGGATCATTTATGTGCAGTGCCACTAAGGGGGAGCAGAGAGCTACTCTCGCAAGGGATATTAGTTATGCAGAAAGAGAGAAGAAGGCTGGACTTATGGGACATAACAACTCTAGCAATGCAACATTTGCAAAAACAGGGGACAGGTTGGGACCTTGCAATTCTAACTTGTTGATGGGGAGCCTTTTGCAAACTAAGCTGCATTCAGGAAAATTTTAAAAAAGACTGCAATAGAAGAAAGGCTGAAAGAAGCACAGAAGGAAAATGATTGTTTATTGTATACAGTTTTGTAAGCTGCTTAAATTCTTTTTGTTCACTGAAGTGGCATAAAACCCACTTAAAAAAAAATCAATCAATTGATATACAAAGTGCATACCTGTACTTTGGATCATATCTAAGATTACTTAATCTGCACCACGTCATTTTAGGTATATAAAATTTTAAGATGCAATGAAAAGTTTAGGTTTTATGTGCAAGAGAATTTTTTAAAAATGTGGGGGGATATTAGGAATGAGAGGACCATCTTCTCAAACTGCAGCATTTTAGCTGACACAGAATTTTAAAGTCTTTTAACACAATCTAAAAAAATCCCATCTTAAAAACTGTAAATACCTTTTTTTCATATACATCTTGCCAAACAATGCCAGCAAAAAATTTGTGCTGCATAATCTCCTTTGCATCATCTGGTCCACCACCTAACCTGTTGGGGGGTGGGAGGGGAATCACCAACATTAGTACAGTGCATTTATTTTAAATTCATTTGCTCTGAAGTGTTTCTAATGGCATATTTTCATTCACAATAAAAGTACAACTGTGCTAAGAAATAATGAAGAAATACAAATTCCAACAAGCTTTTTTTTTTTTTAAACTTTTTAAGAGCTTCTTGGAAGCGTTGAACACATGCTACTAAAATTTAAAGCAAACCACAATAAAGCCATGTAACCTTGACCAAAACACTCAAACAGCTACCCACAGATAATCAGGCTTTTGAAAAACCACTCTTCCCACATCACTGCCTTGCTGTCCCAATCACTATGGCCTACGATCACCCCTCAAGCTATGGAAGATTTTGTTCTATATCAACCAGTAAATATCCTTTACTGTTTATTCTCCAGGGATAATGAAGAGTACTCACAACAATTGTTTCTATAAAAGGCAGCTATATAACAGACATAATTAAGAAACAGCGCTGAAACAAAGGCAAGCACTGTATTTGAAATGAAACATGGAATAGAGATGTGATTTTATGGGCAAAAGCATCTTCATTTGCTCGAAGAGTTTCTATTTCCCCACATACAATAGAGTTTCTCAAATATGTATGCATCTATTGATACACTACTAAAACTCTCGTGGTGCTTATCTATTTCAACCCACAAGTTAGCCCAAACGTTGCATTATTCTGCAACACTTTCTGAATCATGGTACCCAAAATCTGCTAAAGGATGTGTAAAAATCTTATTCCTATGAAATTGAAATTTCCAAGATATTCAGGTCAGTTTTATTTGTAAAGTTATGGCCATTGCAATGTCAGGTGATCATTTCTTTTTTTTTTTGAAATAATTTTATTAATTTTTAAAAAACAAACATATACAAACAAAACACAAAACATAAGGAACATAAAACATCTTTTTGGAAAGCAGTTTGATCCCGGGTTACATCTTTTTGTACAGACATAAATTCAAGTTCATGCTTACTTTTATATAGCATTCCATATCTTATTTACCATTTTACATTTTCCATATAGCTTCTCCCCTCTTTTCACTCTCTTAATTCTATTTTATTTATTTCATCTCAATTTAAATCATTATACTTGTATCCTTTGTCTGTCCTGTTTCAGTTGTCTATTATCTTTTCTCATTAACAAAAAATTTCTTCTGTAATCACTGATTGGAGCATGACGCCTTTATATCTTTCCCCTAAGTTTAACACTTAAGATAATACATAATTTTCATTCGGATTCTGCGTAGTCCATTCTAAAGCTACACTCAATATTTTAAAATAGGAAATTTTTTAAAATATATAATTAAAACAACAATCCATAGCAATTGAAATTATATCGTTAAAATTGATATTCATTTAAGTCTTAAACATTTTACACTCCTTTCCAAATAAGTATCATGTTTCTATGGGAACACTTATAGATTTTGCTTAGTTACTTCCCCCCCATTTCACTTATATTTTAAAATATTATGTAATGACAATGTTCCCATTCCTTTTTAGTTCAATTCTCTCATATTTCATTTCATTTATTTTATTCAAAAAAAATTTGTTAAATTACATTAAATATTTTATCCCATTTTATAATCATATGTTGTTCCAATTTTCTAACATTATTTCAAATACAAATACAACAATACAGTCTTATGTACCTTTGCAGGATCTCTTTTTCAGTTATATTTTTACCCATTATCTCTAAATTAATCCTGTTTCTTTACATCTTGTTTCAAACCTTTGTAGCTTCTCTTCCCTTCTTTCCTCCCTTGCTTCTCCACTCTACCCTTTTTACCCCCTTGTCTCTTAAACTCCACCCTCTTCTGTATTCCTCTTTTCTGTTGCTTTCTGACGTTGTATCCACTTTTCACCTTATTTTTCCCTTTTTTGGTTGTTTAAGTGTTAAATTCTCCGTTCTCTTTCCCCCCTTTGCCCTTTCTTCCCCAGATAAAGTTGCTTGTTCACTAAAGATGGCTTCTTCTTCATCCCAATCTTCTTGTTCTTGTAGTTTATCATACGTAGAAATGCCATTTCTAAAAAATGAAAAACGGAGCCAAAAGAGCCCTTCCCTTCTTGTTCCTCTTCTTTATATTTTATAAATTCCATTTTCAGTTCATCCACATTTTCAGTAATGCCATTGTAAAAAAATTTTTAAACAACCCAAATGATTTTAATCATTCAAATAAGAATTTCCAAAAGTCCCAAAGTCACCAAGCAATCCAAATACACACAGTCTATTTCATTTAACACTTTCTTCTTTTTTGCACTTTCTCTTCCTGGGGTTGTAATTCAGTTACAAAGTTCCAGTTAAAATGTATCTTTTAGAAGTCCCTGTTATGATTTTGTTCTAGTCTTTTAAATTCCACGCAATCTCTCCCAGCCAAATCTTAATTCTTATCCTCTCCCTTCCCATTTACAGCATAAAAAAAGTTTTTTTCCAATGTTCAGAAATCTTTATTGTCCCCTTGGCTTTAATTTTCCAGTTTGATTACCTGCTGATGCCAAAGTGGGTTTTTCCAATTTCTCATTCATCTGCTGTCACCGTAAGGAAGGAGAGTGAGAAAAAACAAATTTTCCCTTTTCACTTTCATTCGCTGCTTCCAGATCTTCTTAGGGAGCAATGTATCTTTTTCCAAAATTTAAATTCCAGGATATCTTGGAATTGCTTCTCATCCCGGTCAGCCAAAACTTTGACTTCTCAGCTTCCTCCTGAACATTCTTTTCTGAATGAAAGCTTCTTTGTGGTGGCCATTTCTGACTGCCGCTCTACCGCTTTTGGAAAAGGGAGTTAAGCCAGCTGAGGAGGGGGGGTGCGACTCCCCCCGACCCCTGCTAGTTCTCCCATCTTCAGCTATCTCTACGGAGTAGCTATAGCCCCAAAGCCGGTTGGCTTGGGGCACTCCAGCAGCAAGCGCAGCAGAAACTGTGCACAATCACGGATTCCTGTCGCTGCCGACCCTTGCAAACTGGAAGTCCAGGTGATCATGATTTCTGATGCTCCCTGTCAGCTTCCACAAACAAAGTCAATGGGGAAATTGGAAGAAAGTCAGAAGTTACTTCTGCTCCTGCTGCTTTTTTGCCTACCATGGTCATTTTGTGTATGTAAGTTTGCTTGCTTGCCACTATAATTATTCTTCTATTTATGATATATGCTTTTCTTAAGATGTTCATGGCAGAACTGGTAGCAGAAATTTTGAGTCGTTCAGAAAACCAGCCAATACCACCTCTGACTGGAGATTTTATGGTATCCTTCCCTGCCATGCCCACCAAGCCACGCCCATAGAGCCAGTAGTAAAAAAAATTGAATTCCACCACTTGTTCGTGGGACCATGCAACATTGGGGTAAAAATAAATATGGTCAGCCTAAAATTTAATGTTTATCCTAGTTATATCAAATTGCACTACCTTTCTCTTAAGGGAATAACCCAGTACACACACACACACACACATACACACCCTTTCTCTCCGTCTCTCTCCCCCACCCCTCCCTCTCTTTGTAGAGAGTATGTGGAGACTATGTGTCTGAAACTTTATCATGGGACATAAAAGAGCTAAATGATTTCGAAGAGCACACATTACAGACTTGGATATACTGAAAAATCAAAATCACAATGAATGGAATAATGCAAAATATACAGAAGATACTTTACTGGTCATTCAAGAATCTGGGAAGCATTCAGATCAAATGCATTAAACCTTCACCTTTGCTTTGGATCCTTCTTCAGCAAACCTGACAGAAGAGACTTTGCTTCAGGTGACAACGTACGTGGAAACCTAATCTCTTCCATTAGGATGAGCTCAAAGAGTTTCTCGTGGTCCTGATTATAGAAGGGAAGACGTCCACACATCATTTCATACATGACAACTCCTAAGCCCCACCAATCCACTGCACGGCCATAGTCATTATCCTCCAGCACCTGTAGACAATGGCAAGAGTTCTAGATCAATGGCAAGCTTTTCACAAAACAAATGGAATTGTTTCCTCTAACAAGTTGATAACTTGAAAGGAAATTCTACTGAATGGCCCATCTTCAGGCATAATGAAGTAAATACATCTCACATCGTCCTTAGCCAATTATATTGTCTAAGATGCCCCACTTCTTGGAAAGTTACCTACCTTCCTCTTTAAGTCCTTTAGAAGTCTGGACTACACATCATTTCCAAAGGACAACACTGATTGTGCTGATTATGAATGATGGATATTGCAATTTGGAGGTGCCAAATTGGGGAGAGTCTGCTGTAAAACCTCTGCAACAGACTTGTTATTTCAAGGGTTAAAAAGGTGTGACACCCCCCCCCCCCATGAAAAATAGTTGAACTTCCCTCTTGTACAGTTTCTGCTGCTCAGGCACAATACAAATTGGAGTTCTGCAACTTCTGATCAGTTTCTAACTGTTTGTTGGCTGATGCCTAACTTGCAAAGACACATTCATATTTAACAACATAAGCAGTACAACTCAAACAACATGGTAGTAATGAAGATCTCAAACATAAGAAATTGAAAGCATCAAGAACAACCTGGAAGTTTGTTCTTTTCTCTACTTATTAGTGCCTGCTAACTGTTTGCTACTTTGCTTTGGGGGGGGGGGGGGAATTGGAACCTAGGTGGCCCGCAGCGAAAAACCAAAGGCTGCCAGGTATTGGATTACCCCACGCAGGTCTATTTACAGCATCTTCTGCTGTATGATTTGCACCAAGCGACAGCTGGCTCTGCAGCTGCCCCATATATGTAGAAGCCCAACACAGCTGCTTCATCTGCTAGGATTCCAGGAGCCAGGCTCATCAGCCTCTATAAGCAATCCAGGAACAGGGAGGAGGGGTGTCACACTCCTCATATGGGATTGTGCAGCATGCCAGTTGACCCCTGCTCAACCAGTTGCACTCTTTCCAGAGAGGACATTTCATCTCCTGGGACAGAACTCAAAGCAGGGCTGGATTTTGCTAGTGCAGGAGACATAGCACTATATTGCGCCCCCTCACTCCCACTTTTTTTTTTGCTGCTTACTCCTCCCTCCTGTTTTGTTTGTTTTTATAAGACTCGATGCATTTTACAAGGCCTCTTAACAGGTGTTTATAAAACTGCATTTCTCCCAAATATTCTTGGAATGGTCTACATCAGGGGTCTCCAAACTTGGCAACTTTAAGACTTGTGGACTTCAACTCCCAGAATTCTCCAGCCAGCATAGCATAGCTGGCTGGAGAATTCTGGGAGTTGAAGTCCACAAGTCTAAATTTGCCAAGTTTGGGGACCTCTGGTCTACATGATTTTCTGGGATCATTTTTGAAACAAGAGATGTTCTTCCTCAGTTTCTTTTAAAATGCAAATATTTAACAGTTTGTTAAAAAGGCATACATCCATCAAAATGAACTATCCTAAATACTAAGCAAATAGCTACATAATTTATTTCAATGATCAGCAGCAGTAGCTAGAAGCCAAGAAACCCTCTTATACATCGATATGGGGATCCATCACAAGGAAATACAGTTTTATTAAAAGTAAATTTCCTGCACTGGTCCTATGGGAGATATCATGAAGACACATAATAGACATCTTGTATTATCTACACTCTCATTAATACTGTAGCCTAGTACTGCTTCTAAATCTAGAGGAACTTGAATGACCAAGAGCAACCCCAAATATTATCCTCAATTGTATGTTTTTAACTTCTTATTGACTTTATGTTTAATATAACTGGATCCTGCCAAGTAAAGGAGATTTGAACATACAGAACTATTTTGTTGAGCCTCCTAAGTGGAAAGTAGGTTTTAATGTTTTTATTTGTTCAAATTGTATTGGTGGTATTTCTTTTTAATAAAAATGGTAAATGTCTTCAATATGGAAAGCTAGATCTTCTTTGAGTAATGCTCCCTTGCAGTGGATTCAAGTAGTCAAGCTGGAAAATTGTCATCACCTTATATGTCAGGAAGAGTTCTCATAAGTACTGAGAACCTAAGATTTACAAAGCAAAAGCATGTTCTACATCAAGATGCTATTTTAAGCTTGTCAGTGTTTGGAACACAAATCAAAAGGGAAAAAAATCTACATATGGTAATAGGAATATTAATTCCCTTTCATGCTTTTTTAGTTGGAGGAATAAATAAGGGTAGGATTAAAAAAAAAACGTTGTTTTACTTAAAATAACTGACTGGTCAAGTTGGAAGCCAACAATGCTGAACAGCTGCATGGTTGGAATTTAGAAGAGGAGGCACAACAGCTGTAAACACCTTGTTGACCAATACATCTAACACATCAAAGCTGACGTGGTTCAGCCACACTCTTCTATCTACCAAATTCCAGCATGACCCTAAAACAACTATGCAGCAACTGAAAAAACAAATTCAGAGACCAGGTTCCAATTACAAACAGATGACAACAAGGCAAGCCTCCCTTTCCACTTTTTCAAAAAGGTTAAGTGACTTCACTGATGTGGGACATTTACTTATATATGCTCATCGGCTAGTTTGAAAGCCAACTCACTGACATGATATCTAAAGTCCAACAGAAGTCAAACATGACCCCCAAAATGAGATATTGTTCCCAAACCCAAGTTATTTAGTATTCTTTGAAAATTCAAACATGCTCCCTACATTAACCAGGTAACAGTTTCTATATTCATGTAAATAGGCCATATTATTAGCTCCATCTTGCAAAGTCGGAAGGACCTATGGACTGAAATAGAGTAGCTTTTCTCTGAATCTGTTTTCGCCCCAGATATGCTGGACTGTAATTCTTGTCACCCTTATTTCAGCACAGACAGTTGTGGGGACTACGGAAGACAAGAGCTGGAGGAAAACGGAACTGGATTTGGAGAGACCAACCTCCCCAAGAAAAACCTAGAAACAATCTCAAACTTGTGTGCAGGATTACTGTGAGGACCAAATGAGTACAGAAAAAAGTCACGTACAATGTCATATTTGCCTGGAAAGAAGGATGGGATAAAAATGTACTACATAAATAATTTGAGTTAAGACTGTACAGCTTGCTTAAAGATATACACCACATGGAATGTGCAAACACTTGATTTGAACTCATGATAGAAAGTTAATTTTACTGCTATAATTCATTGCCATAATATATTGTGCCAACTGCTAGGGAGGTGATGGATTTTATTGTTCTTATACCTTTGTGTCATCCCTGGCTCTTGCGATGTGATAGTCTATGAATCTAAAAAAAAAGACTCATTTGACTCCTGGAAATTACTAAAAGTAGACTAGACCAGAATTTATCCACTTTAGCAACTTTAAGATGTGTAGACTTCATGCTTTTGGAGCATGTAACCTGAGGAATTGTAGGAGTTGCAGTCCCCACATCTTAATGTTACTGAAATGCAGAAACAATAGATTAATTATTTGAAGACCATTAATGTGGCATTTTCACAATTTGATCCTGCTGCAATTATAAACCTATATATTCTCATTTATTCATTCAACTCAAGAATGGCAAACATACCTCATACTCCTGTATTCTATTTTTTCCACAACAACCCTGTGAAGTGGATTGGACTGTGAGAGAGAGAGACTGTCTGAAGTCACTCAGCTGGCTTTCATGCCTAAATTGGAGTAGAGCTCAATGTCTCCTGGTTTCTAGGACAGCACCGTAACCGCTATACCAAACTTTCTCTACTAGTTCACAAGATTTGGGCAATACAAATTCAGAAAAGCCAAACTGAATTCTCAACAGCTTCCATTTAGCGTTCATCTACATGTCTAAGCAACAAATTTCAAATCAGATTAAGACTGAGACATATCAAACTATGATCAAGGCAACCCAAGATAATCAGAGAAAGGATGCTTTCTCTGCTTTTAACACACTCCCCAATTTTGTATTTTCTCAGACAGTATAAAGTATAAAAACAGTATAAAGACCATGTAAGAAAAGCAAAATCTGTTTTTGCATTTCAAAGTGATTAATTATTATATTTATAATCACACTATAACCCACTTAAGGAATCTCAGCAATTCACATAAACATATATAAAAAGTTAAAGATAAGTTGGTTGCAGAAGGTGCATAGGAAGAGAGCCAATCAAATTTCAAATGGAAACTGTTCCAAGGGGCTGGTGCTATTAACTGAGATGCAAAGCCTTCTGACTTTCAGCTCTTGGGAATGGGAACTATAAGCCCCTTCTTATGAAAAGATCATGGAAGCGCCAATTTTATTAGAGAATGCAGTCCTGACAGGAACATGATGCCAAGCTACTGAGAGCTTCATCGTTAAAACCAACATTTTGCATTGCATCCAGAAGCTTCTTGGTGACCAGAGCAGGTGTAATGTGCACCTAATATCAGGTGTTAGTGAACCATGGATCACTGTATTCTGGACCACTGGTTCAGGAGCTTCTAAGTAGTTCTGAAAAATACCCCCATGATACAGTTCGAACAAGCTGTGATAAGAGCATGAGATACTGCAAAGTTTTTGCTCTCCTGATAGGGCTGCAACTGGCACACCAGCCAAAGCTGGGCCAAGGTCCCAGCTATGGAATATCCTTATTATTGAGAAGAAGACACAAATCCACAAAGACTCCAAGTCATGGACCTGCTCCTTCAGGGATAGTAGTTTTCCATCTAGAGATAATTTTGGAGCAGACAGAAATATTTTGCTTGGGTTCAACTTCAGCTTGTTCTCTCCCATCCAGAAAAGTGAAGTGGCTTTCAATAAAAGAAATACTCTAGCAGAGTTAGCTCCAGCCCCTAGTGTGTCAAGATAACATAGAAACCAGAATTCATGAACATTCACAACACTTACTTGTCTTTTATGCAGTAATATTTTGGGAAATATCTTAGCATCTATTTTTGATGAAGAAAAACCTCTTGTGATACAATATAATATGAATATAATATGAAAGGTACCTCTGGGGCAAGGTATTCTGGTGTGCCACAGAAAGTCTTCATTGTTGCTCCATCCTTGATTCCTTCTTTACATAACCCAAAGTCTGTTATTTTTATGTGTCCATCTTTATCCAGCATCAAGTTTTCCAACTTAAATAAAAATATATAAAAAGTTAGACACGAAATCATCTAAATAAGTACTGAGAATCTTCAACATATTTGTAAAATAATCTTTAACATGATTGTAAAAGTATCCTAAAATGATGTTTTTTGGAAAGAACTGCTACAAATCTTACACTCACACTTTAAGTATTTATTACTGGAATGCTTATGTTCCCCCATTTCCAATTATTCTGAGCAGCCTTCCATGTTAGTATCAGAAAATGAAAACCCAAATCAATAAATATGACCATCACTTATCAGTCCAATGTGTGTACGTGTGTGCGTATGTGTGTGAGCCTTTGAGTTGGGGTTGACTCCTGATGACTGCCTGTTTTCTTGGCAAAATTTCAGAAGTTGTTTGCCATTGTCTATTTCCTAGGGCTGAAAGAGAGTGACTGGCTCAAGATCATCCAGCTGGCTTTATGCTTAAAATGGGATTAGATTAGAACTCCTGGTCTCCCAGTTTGTAGCCTGATGCCTTAACAAACTGATTCTCACAGCCTTACCCATTCCCAATGTCTTCTGGAAACTCATGCTTTTATTAGCTGTCCAAAAATTTGGTAACCAAAAGTTGGGTTGGATATTTGGTGTAAATTATAATCTCTCCACAGTATTTTATTTATCTTTCACACTTCTATACTGCTCCTCTCACTTACCTGGCTTTTTTAAACAATTCTAAACATTACTATGATAACATTATGGCAGTGTTTTTCAACATATATTCTCTAGGTGTTTTAGGTGATTCTGGGAATTGCAATTCCCAAACATCTGAAGATATCAGATTTATGATGATTTTATCATGAAAACTAGTATTATCTCCATACTTGCTTGATCCTATTTTTTTTATTGGCAGCCACTCAGAGTTTTTTCTAAGATGGGAGGATATATAAATGTTTTAAATAAATAAATGTTGCAGATATGGGATTTGCAAATTAGAAGAATAGTTGTATAAATCTGTCAAGAAATTAAGATTGGATGGATAATTTTCTGGTTTATACTATAGAGGACTGTTTGCCCAAAGCATCGACTATTCATGCTTACATCCCATCTTAACCTCAAAGCTGCTGAAACAGAGAATCAGGACTGTATTATTTCTTTCAGAATGATGAATAATGGAGACTCCAGAGTAACTCTTTCCTGTTTTTTTTTCTCCCAGAATAAACAAATTCTCATGCAAATAGCAGTGATTTAAGATGGGGAGAAAACAGGGAGAATGATAAGGGAAATAGCATGGAGGGACAAGTATTCCAATTACACCATTCTGCTGTACATGTGGGGAGTGGGAGTGGAATGAAATCTCAAATAATTTCCACTGTCTCACTTATATGAGTACCCCAGACATATATTCTAGGAAATAGTGTTTTATAAAGTACTGATCCATTGGGAAACAGTCATGGAAAAAATATCTTTAGAAGAATACAACTGCCCTAACTCTAACTGTCCAACGTCACTGGAAGTCAGGCAGCACCAAAATTTAATAAAAAATAATAATGATTATATATGTTACCAGCCTTGCATAAATTTAGAAGAGGATTCCTTTTTCCTTTCAGATATGGAGGGCTTATTTTTTTGAAAGATAATGCATGCTATTTTGACTTTTATATACATTACTTCTATGCTGTCTTTTTATAAAACAACTTATAAAAAAAAATAACAATTGAATAGCTAGTATAATAAAATATTAAACAAACTGCCAAATAGTGTGACTATCTGGTGGTACATAAGAGATAGCAAGCATGTATAAATAACAAATAAAAATACTTTAAACACTTAAAGAGCCAATTAAAATAATTTCAAAGTATTTATTTAAATTATATGTTTACTTTGATATCACTTAAACATGATAACATTTACTTTATAATAGACTAGGGAATAGTTTCTTAAAATTACTATGATCTCATTAGCTGGGAACATATGAATAGGACTTTGATATTGCTGCAAATATCTGAGCCATCTATATAACAAATGGAAAATAAAATAACATGTTAAAACTCAGTAAGTATTACAATCTATAACCATGAGAAATTTAAAAGCCTTGAAAGTTCAGGCCATCAAAATCTTCAAAACTTTAAGTGAAGTTTTGGGGCAATTTCTTCTCTAATATTCTGTGGCTTAACTTCTGTTGGTTCAACTAGGCAGATTGAATCTACAGTTTAGCAAAAAGGAATAGCTTTTTGGGGGGTCCACAAAAGTAACTAAATGGTAGCTAAACACTCAGACTGAGATTATTGGTCCCTCCAATCACTTTCACTTACTTCAGTTTCCTCTAAGTCCTCATCCAATTTAATACATTGTTAAAAAGTGTAAGTGCTCTGCAACTGACCAACATGCAGAACATGATGGTTATACTGAGCTTTATAAATGTTAAAAAATTGACAATGTACCCTAGAAGAGTCTCAAGTTAGTATTGGATTGGGAGATCTCCAGGGAATTCTTGAGCTGCAGACTAGCTTGGGAAATTAAAGAAAAAAAATTATAGAAGAACCCAATGGCCAATCATCTCTGTACTAGCAACAAAACCTTTTATCAATGCTTTCATTTAATCATCAGGCATCGGGTTTAACTCAAAGGAGCTTTACCTTTACCCATGGCTGCCTATTCAGACTAGCCACAGCTTCAGAGTTTTGAATAGATAAATGCCACTCCTATCACTTTTTACCTGAATTTATCAGGCTTCATGTGGATCAGAACTTTTTGAAAGGGAAGGAGCTGCAAGCAATATTAGAAATGTGATCAATGAGTCATTCAGTACAATCAACTGATGAAGCCAAATTTAAAAGTTCAGAGAGCTTTGATTTCTTTTATTCTGAAGATGATTTTCAATTTAGCTTCTTTAAAATGTTGGTTTTGTACTGAGACTATATTGTATCAAAAAGACCTCCAAGATTCATTCCAATTTTGTTATTCTGTATTCTGCAAATGTATTTAAATGTTGATTTTTTATTGGTTTTCAATACAAACTGAAAGAGAATATACTAAAGAGGTATTTCTACAACTACATAGGATTTTTGACATGTGAGTAGAGGAGCCCTGCCTTATGCAGAGAATCATTGACCAAACTAGTATTTTTAAAACAGATTTAGTGCCACTCCACCTCCAATCTACACACCTTTAAGTCTCTATATACCACATTTTTCTCTGAATGTAGGTAGTCCAACGCTGATACAATTTCAGCTCCGTAGAACCGAGCACGATCTTCAGAAAAAACACGTTCTCGTGATAGATGGAAAAATAGCTGGGAAGACAAATTATTACATATGAAAAGAAATTTATATAATGTCTATAAAAGTCAGTGAAAATAATTAACATACATTACTTATTTCATGTTTCCACTTGGCATATTTCCTTCTGGTTTTGTTTGGTCTTTAAGTGATTTCTTTTAGCACTGTTCTATGTGTTATAATAGTCTGTTTAGTCTACTGATTAAGACCCCCAGGCCAGAATCTGGGAGACTGTGAGTTCTAGTCCTGTATTAGGCATGAAAGCCATTTGAGTGACTTTGGGCCAGTCACTCTCTTTGAGAACAACCATTTCAAGAAAATAGGAGGAAAAATGAGTGCTAGCTACATTCAACACCATGAGTTATTTATCAAAATAATAAAGAGAGGGTATTAAATACATAAATTCAAGACAGAAACACCAAGAAGTAAAATTGCCTCCTTACACATACAAAGCTTCTGCTCTATCATTAATCAAAGGCCTGATCTTTGCAGTTTTTTTAAAAAAGTTAATAGACAAACTGAGAAGTTTTCCAATCATTAAAGTGACATCACTTAACAGCATTTGATTATGAGGAATATGATCCTTACCTCCCCTCCATTAGCATATTCCATAACAAAACACAAACGGTCATGCGTCTGAAAGGAATATTTCAACGCCTATTAAAAAAGTAGACAAAAATCTTAATTTTACATCATCTGTTATGCTTTATAACCAACCAAGAGATTACTGGAGTTGGACCTGTGCCCTGAAACTTCACAGATCACATCTGCTGTAACAGGAAATGATGAATCCCTTTCTACTGAATGAACTCCTGCTCCTTTCTAAAGCGAACAGTTTTAGTATACACTATTCTTGTTTTAATTGCAAATTTCCTCTTTCTTTTCCCTTGCTTTTTATGCATATTCCACCATGGCACAGTCTTTTATACTGGACTGAACAATACAATGCAATACAATGCCAAACTGAGATAGAAAAATTTGTGGAAGAGTTTGCAACGCAACAGAATATGTTTATTGTTTATACTGGAATGAAACACCTTTAATAATATTCAATACTGTTCAATATTCTCCATAATTTAATTTTTCCCTCTGATGATTGTTACATGCATATTATTGAATAATGGAATGATTGTAATAAAAGTAAAGTGTATAATAAATGAAAAACAAAATAGACATTCCTTTATTTAGCTTGGACATTTCTTACAATTCAGTAACGACATTCAGCTAAGTTCATGAAGTGAAGATAAGATAGATAGAAAAAAGATGCTGGAGTATTTCACAGAGAAGGTCAATACTGAAGATTATGCCGAGTTCTGTTTCCAAAATTGTGCACTAAGAAATCATCCTAAGTATAATTTTTACTTATTTATTCACATTTATATAGACGTTATTGAATTTTTAAAATTAATATTAATGTGCTTTTCATGTTCTTTGTTGTCTGATTCTGAATTTTTTGTATTTTTCTATGAGCGGTGAGTCTCTCAGAGTTAAAGGTGTGAGACTGTAAGTTATATAAATTCAGCAAATAAATAACAAATGAAAGAGCTCTGCTGCATCTGATCTAAAACTCCATCTAGCAAGTGTTTTCCCTTCCACTAATGTTTTGCTCCCAGCAACCAGAAATGCATTGTTTCTGAATGGGAAGCCACCAAGTGGTGATGCCTCCACTCATCATGAAGATTTTTGCAGCGCAAGGAGTGCCAGCTTGGTTTGACATGCTCTCTATTTCGTTTTGCTTGGGCTGCAGCCCAGGAATTACAGCTGAGGTTTCAGAGCCAGAGAAGGAGTCACAACATTGGCCTAAGATAAAAATAAATATCTCCATAAATAATAATGGATTGTATGAGACACCATTTTCTGGATCCAAAACAAGAATTGACACCCCCCCCCCCCAAGCTCTGGCAAGTCTTGCTGAAGATCCATTAGCTGATCATGAATCACCTGGTTCTCTTAATGAAAGTAGGATAAAAGGACTTTATGTTACTAAAGTTAAGAAAGTCAAAAGCACCGCTTATCCAAACTTTTCACTTATTTATTTACTTTGCTTTCTATGCTTCTCAATTCCTATTTGCTCTCAATGACTTGCTGAAGTAATAGAACACAAGATTCAAACCAAACTAAGACAAATACATATATTAAACTGATGTGCAAGAATGCAGGAGTAATAACAAACTTTTTAGATTCAAACGCACTCATGAAGAATCATGTTTTCGCCGGTGTTTAGAAGAAAACTAAAGAGGAGATGATCCAAATGTCTAGGGCAGGGGTCCCCAAACTTGGCAACTTGAAGACTTGTGGAAGTCTTCAACTCCCAGAATTCTCCTTGCCAGATGATCAAGCACAACTACAAGATTAACTCTCAGACCTGAAGAGACAGGTGAGGAATTAAGGACTTTTGAAATGAAAAAGGACAGGCAGAAGATGACTTTTTTCAAAGTAGACTAGCCTCAATCAAAAATTGATTAAAAAACAAACAAACATGTTTTAGAATACCCTACTAGAAGTGTGTTTCTAAATAAATAACCACTAGAAAAATGTTGGTATCTCTGAAAAATTGCTTACATGATATTTGGGTTGATTGCGAGCATCCTGCTATTTTCCGCAGAAGGCTGGAAAGCAAATGTGTGCATAAGGAATTGCATGCCTGAAAGAGGATGAAGATTACAAGATATGATGCCGCCTTCCGAACTTGTTTGGATTCAAAAAGGGTTGGACTCATTTATGGAAGTCATAGGGGCCAATGGCTATTAGATTTGATGGCTGGCTGTCTTCCTCTGAAGGCCATCTGCTGGGAGAAATACGGGCTTCTTTGTGCAGTTGTTTGCCACTGCGAGAGCAGAATGCTGGACTTGATGGATCACAGGTCCAACCCACCAGGGCACTGCTTATGTTACGTTCTAAACTTTTTGGCAGGTCACATATTTTATAAGATTATTTCCAAGGCTGTACTAAAAATAAATTGCCTGTGAAATACTAGAAATACTGTTCAATCATCATGATGAGTAGGCACTAATAGCTTTATCTAACATTTTCTAGGTTCTAGAATCATTAAGTTCCCATCTGTACCTCTTTAGATGAAAAAAAAATTATCCGTGCATGCACGTCGAGTGATGTCCTTTCCCTTACAATTGGCATAATAAAGCACTATTTGCTCACCAATGGACTCTAAGTTGTATTTCATAAACTGGATTAGGTTTGCTTATCATATATTCAATCCAATTTGCCTCTGAAATCTGCTTTTGTTAGTGAGAACAAACACAGAGGTAACTAACTTTTCTCACTCATAACAGACTTTAAGAAAATTACAGAAAGAATGCTTACTGTTAAAAATGGATGCCTAGAATTCTGCAAAACCCGGTTTTCTGTCAGAGTATGTGCCACTTCATCCTGCGGGACAAACCAAATAGTAAAAAATATGTGACAATTCAATGTTACTTATTAAAAACTACTTTTGGCAGAAGAATAAATAAAACAGCCTTTTCAAATGTCCTAGAAAATTAAGCACAGCATTTAAAAGCCACTTGACATAATACAGGTAAGAAACATGTGGAATCCTTCCAGATTGCATCTCAGAAAATCATCAGTTTGGAAAGGGCCATTTAGGCCCCTAAGTCCAATCTTCTGCTCAGTTCAGAAACCCAAATTCAAGCATCTCTGCCAGATGGCTCTCTACCCTTCATGTGAATACATCCAAGGAAGGGGACTCATCACTCTCAGAATAACTGGCACCACTGCTGAAGGTTACTGCTCCTGTCAGAAGTCATTTAAAACTATTATTCTATGCTTTGCACTCTGAAGTGTGGAAGAATAGGCCACAATGTGTGCAACATCTTGTCAGAAAATGGAAAACTGGTATTGTATGCTCTGACCCCAGACTATTCAGACCTTTTAATCTCTTTTTCCTGGACTCTGTTCCTAGTTTCCTGATCATCTTCACAGTTGTTCCCTTAACCTTTTTCCCAGTTTGTCTAAATCCCTAAAGTGTGGTGCCAGAACTAGAGAGAATACTCCGGGGTAGGAATTGACCAGTATAGGATAAAGTTGAAACTATGATGTAGAAACTATGGTTCTGTTGATGTATCTTAAAACCTCATTTGTCTTTTTGTAGCTACATCTTGCGGCTGTTTCACACTCAGTTTGCACTCAATTACTACAACAGATTTCAAATATTTCAAAATTAAAATTGCTAAGCCCTTTATTAGACTAGCCAAACTGGGCTTGGCTAGTCCAGTAAAGAGAAGGACCAGGGGAGACATGATAGTAGTCTTCCAATATTTGAGGGGCTGCCACAAAGAGGAAGGAGTCAAGCTATTTTCTAAAGTGCCTATAGGCCAGACAAGGACTAGTGGATGGAAACTAAACAAGGAGAGATTTAACCTGGAAATACGAAGAAACTTTCTGACAGTGAGAACAATCAACCAATGGAACAGAAGTTGCCCTCAGAAGTTGTGGGAACGCCATCACTTGAGACTTCCAAGAAGAGATTGGACTGCCATTTGTCAGAAATGGCTAGGGTCTCCCGTTTGGGCGGGGGGTTGGACTAGATGACTTACAAGGTCCCTTCCAACTCTGATTATCTGTTAAGCCAGATGCCCTGCATTCTATTCTGTTCTTCTGCATCTATTTCTCATTTTCTAAGTGACAAAACTTGCATTCTTGTTTCTATTAGATGTCTATCTTGCTTCTACAAAGTTTTATTTGAATTTTATTTCTGTCTTCTAAAGCATCAGCTGCTATTCCATAAATCTAATAAGCATTCCTTCCTCCTCTTCATCCAAATAATAAAATGCTGTAGAGTGCAGGAACAAGCGTAGCCCACTTGATATTTCAACTGCACAGCTGATGAGAACCCCAGGTAGTATGATGTTTAAAGTAGTGATGTATCTAACTGTCATGTCATTTAGCTTACACTTAGCCCGCACTAGCTCACTAATCAGTTCATTATGGTTTGTCAGATTCTTTGCTGAAATCAAGATATATTACTTCTCCTGCCATTCCTTGTCATTGACCTGGCTGGCCAGGATGGATGCGAACTGGAGTTCAATTCCTGGAAGGGCACACATTCACCATAATATAATTAATTTATATTTTAAGGACAAATATTTTTGACCTATGTGATACCAGCTAATTTTAGCCAAAATGAAACAACTCTGGAAAAAACCTCACATCAGGAAGTTTCTTTAAAAAAAATATGATTAATCAGATTTTGTTGGTCTGTCTGTCTTTACTGATCTAAGCACCATGGCTGAGTTTTCAGTAAGATTTGATAACCACAGATCAATTCAGGTTGAACAAACTATTTGTTTATTTAGGATATTTATATTGCTGCATATTTGCACATGGCGATTTAAGGCAGCTTACAGAATGTAAAACTTCATATAAAAATAATAAAACTAATAAAAGAAGAGTCATATAATAAATTAATATAATAAAATAACCCCTACCTACCCGACAGTACCTCACATGAGCCATTTAATGGGCTCTATCCTGCTCTGGGTTCCTCAGGCCCACTGCAGAACCAGGTCTTCAATGCCTTCTGGAAGAGTGTTAAGAGTTGGGGCCATTCTAATCTCTGGGGAATGATATTCTAGAGGGGGCCACCATGGAGAAGGCCCTTCTTCTGGGTCCCACCAGGTGTATCTCTCCCTAGGGGATGGGACCTGCAATGTTCTCTGCCTCCTCACTCTGATGGGTTGGGTAGATGTGACCAGGAAGAGATGTTCCCTCAACTATAGTTGTTTAACTCACGTATAATGCCAATCCAGAAAGTAGGGGTTACAAACCACTGCAATTGGGTTCAGATATCATCCAGAATCAGAACCAAGGAAACTACACTGATTTTAATTTTATGTATGAAGTTTGCTCAAATTGACAATTTCAGGATTTATCAATTGACTGATGTGTTCTGCAACAAGTTTTCAAAGAACAGAACAGATTTCCACAAACCAATGTTATTCCCCAATTCTTTTAATTGCCAAATATAATTTACACAAAACATAGCTTGTCTAACTCTGACATTAAACTGTGAAGGAAGGAATGCATAAGGGAGAAAGAGAATGAGAAGCTAAGACTTGTACTAATCTATGGCTTCATGTCATATTAGGGGGGGAATGATCTCATTTCTCTGAGAATTTAATTCATAAATGAGATGAAATGCATCTTGAAATTCAAAAATCTCAAGTTTAAAAAAAAAACCAGTCCTGACATATTCAGCATCCGTACTGTTCTAGAAATCAGAAGAGGTAAACCATGACATCCTTACCTTTGCAACAATTACTTCCTTCTTCAAAATTTTCATGGCGTAATAGCGTCCAGTTGCTTTCTCTTTCACCAGAATAACCTTTCCAAAAGTACCTTTCCCCAGGAGTTTAAGATACTCAAATTCATTCATAGTCTGTGGAACAGATTTAAAATGTTATAGGCCAATTAAAAAGTAAATGAAGGAAAATAACTGACAACTTAAACAGATCATCCAGTTCTCTTATCACATGAATCCAGGATTTTCAAAAGAAGGATAAATCATACTGGCTGAATTTTCACATTATGCTAAAAACAAAAAAATTAAACTGAATAAATTATGGGTTAAAAGGATGAACGAACCCAGATATTCTATGCCACAGGTATCAAACTCGCAGTGTCACATTACTGCCACGTGACGTATTGTGATGTTTCCCCTTTTGCGGAGCTGGAGTGGGAGTGTCCTGCATGAGACGCATCCAGCCTGTGGGCCACCAGTTTGACACCTCTGCTTTTGCATTTATATGTATATTAAAGATGTAAAGAAATCCCTTACTAACTATATTCCAGAATTATCTGAATGAACAACTGTTTCAATGTATGTCACTATTTAAGGCAATGTTTCTCAACTTCAGCAATTTTAAGCTGTGTGGACTTTTAACTCCCAGAATGCTGCTGGCTGGGGAATTATGGGAGTTGAAGTTCATACAGCCAGAATTTACTAAGTTTGACAAACATTGATCATTGATTTATTGAGTAAATAAATTAAACTTTCCTATTTGCTACAGTAAATACAACAAATCTAGTACCTGCGTAAGCTACCGATGACAATTTAATAGCAATAGCACTAAGACTTATATACCGTTCCATAGTGCTTTACAGCACTTTCTGAGCAGTTTACAAATGTCAACATATTGCCTCCAACAATCTAAGTCCTCGTTTTACTGAACTTGGAAGGATGGAAGGCTGAGACAACCCTGAACCAATCGGGATTGAAATACTTCATTCTAACCATTGTGCCATCAGGGCTCTTTAATTCATACTTAATATATAATAATAAAAATACTTTATTTGCGGTCACAGACCAAAACACAAGTACAACAAAAGAAGAACATGGGAAAATTAATCATGAACAATTGGTCACCAAAAACTTGACTAAAGGGAATTACAGCGTTCTCCTCTGATGGTTACAGCTCTTTAAAAAAAATTGGAAACCAAAGAAGTGATATATAAGGAGTCATCCCCTAAACAATATAAGAACAAATTACTAACATTGGGTCTAGAAGGGTCTGTTTCAAGGAGAGACAGTAACTTAGATCTGCCTGCGTTATACATAGGGCAATATAAAAGGACATGCTCCACCTGTTTCAACCTCAGCTCTGTCACAGGGGCATAGCTGCTTGTTAATCGGGAGCCTCTTAAATCGCCCATCCAGTAGTGCTGAGGGCAGAACATTAAAGTGAGCTAGGGAGAAAGCTCTCCTATACTTGGAAATGGCTAGAGTGTAAAAATAGGAAGCCATCCTCAGTCTGTAAATTCATACTTAATTTATATTAAGCTATATCTATCTTACAGTCTAAAATGCAGGTATAGTTAAGCATAACTCAATTTCCAGCCTTCTAGATATTTTCCTGTCTGATGTAACATTTTATTAGAAAGTACTATATCCATATAACCATATAATTTGTCCCTCACCACTACAGGGGCTAGGCATTACTCCTTTAACTTTTCAACAAGAAACTCATCTAAAGTTACCACAGGCACCAGTTCCTAAACCCCAACCAACACAGCCATTGTTTAGGGATAGTAAATGCTAAATCAAAGTAACTTGAAGAACACAAAGCTACAAAAGATGTTTAAATTGGTGGTCTTCCAATTTGATGGTCTTTAGATAAACTGAGTCTACATGAGGATTTAGGAAACTGGCAGGTATCATGTTGAAAAAGGCAGCTTATGGCACTAAAAGACATGTGGAATTTACATGAGTGTGTGTGACTGAGAAATAATACTTACTACTTTGTGTTTTGGTTTTGTCATTGAAATTTCCATTTCTTCAGCACCTGAATTATCACTGGGGGAACCAGATCGAAAATCCATGTTTTCTTCCTCTTGCTTCTTAAGGCTGTCTGCTACTGTTTGGATGGCTTTTGTCCATTCTTCCCTAAAGAAAAATAAAAATTATTTCATTGTGATGTGTGATTTTGGAAAAGAGATGGGGAAATTGCAAAGCTTACTTCCAAACTTAATTTCCAAAAAATAATTGGGCTTAAATCATGTTTGAAATGTTAGAAAACATGAATAGGAATACTGTTTAGGAACCACCATTTTCCCTCCTATGATGTTTTAAATTCTAATAGGGAGAAAAATGTATTCATCTGATTATTAACCACATTTCCCAGAAAATAAGACAGGATCTTATTTTGTCTTTGGCCCCAAAATAAACACTAGAGCTTATTTTTGGTGGGTGTCTTATTTTTTCCCATGTACAGGAGGCCCACTTCTTCTGCTTGCTTGCAGCGGGGCAGGACACTATGTGGTGTGCCAGTGCTGCCGTGAGGCAGGAGGGATGGAATTGCTCCCCGCACCCCACAGCAGCTTACCTCAGCCCCCACCCCCACCCCGCAGCCAGGCTATCTTGTGGTGGTGGCTCCGGCAGCCCTGTCCAGTAGGATGCTGTATGGCCACCAGTCCACTTCTGCTTGCTTGCAGCCGCAATGGAGCAGGAGGCTACCAGTGCTACGGCCATGCGGGCGAATGGAGCTGCCTCCACGTGCCCTGCACTGGCTTACCTCAGGGCCCCCGCAGCCAGTCATCCACCTCCCAACACCTACCTTACCTTGTGGCTCACCCTCCTCTGCAAGCAAGCAGAAGTGGGTTCTTGCTGGTGGTGCTGCCACAACAACGTAGATGTTGGGGAATGGATGGCCTGGCTGCAGGGGCCCTGAGGTAAGCTGGGCACGTGGGGTAGCTCCACCACCCTCCCATCTTGCTTTGTGGCCATGGCACTGCGAGCAACTAGACAGAATGGGTGGCCAATTGGCTGGACAGGCTCTTTAGTAGGGCTTATTGGTGGGGGGGGAGGAGGGCTTATATTAGCCACATGCATAAAAAAACATGCTGGATCTTATTTTCAGGGAAACAGAGTGTATAGGACAGTAGGACACCTGGTTGGTAACAGATGACAGAAATTTTAGTCCAGCATACTTGAAGGCTATTTTTTGGGAGATGTAGAAATACTAGACTCTGCTGTGTATGCAAGCAATGCACATTTTTATTAACGATGCACAATTTCAAGCAGTTCCTTCTACAAGAGTTCTTTATTGCATCCCAACCCAGTCTGATAAAAGTGAATTTCATGGCAAATGAGACTGTAAGGCCCACAGCACCAAACCAATAAAAAAGGAAGCATTTGAGAAGATGGAGCTCTCTAATAATGCTGAACATTTACATCTGCTTTTGCAAGTTGTTTTTGTATTTAAGGCTGAAGGAAACATACCGCTCCTCTGGAGTCTCCACATGAAATGTTCTTTCAATTACTGTGGTCCACTGGAGGCATCTGATGATGAATGTGTTTGGTTTAGGTCTCTCTGTCTTCATCAACTGGCACTCTAGCGCAGATTGAGGGAAGAAAGTCATGGTACGTAAGCAGGTTTAAATAATCATTTGTCTTTATTCTCATCCAGGAAACAGTTCTGATTAATCAGGCGTAGACTGATTAATGTAACTGTAAGTAGTTCTTCAAGAAAGAGACTAACAGAACAGATTAAAGTGGGAACTTTACTTTTTTTAAAATATGTTTTTATTAAATTTCTGTTGTTACAACATAAAACATAGTTTCAACAGCATTCTTGGCATCTATACAAGTTCTTAAGTATCTTAACACATTATATTTATATTTATCTAATATTCATTAATAACTTTAACTATAATTATCATTCTTATATATTTTACAAATTTACAATTTACTTTCTTGAGGATTCTTACATTTGCGTTTCTTGTCTTATTTCTTAGTTCTGTTTGCTACCCCAATCATACCATTTATTCCAAATTAAGAAATATTCAGAGTCATCTCTTTCTTTCAATTTCAGCATTAACATATTCATTTCAACACTTTCCATTATTTTTTGTAATATTAACTCTTCATTAGGAATATTGGAAGTTTTCCATACTTGTGCAAAAGCTATTCTGGCAGCTATTATAATATGTAATAATAAATATTTTACTTCTTTTGCAATTTGGTCTTTAACAATTCCTAGAAGAAAGGATTCCGGTCTAAGCTCACTTTCAGTGGCTTTCTTATAATATGGAAAGCCATTGGGACTTTTGCCTGCCCCCAAATCAAAATAATATGCTGTGCCCATTACACTAAGCATATAAAAATTAAAGAGCATGAAAAAAACACTCCATATTTCTGACCAAAATACTCACCAAATAACCACCTTACTTTGTGGAAAGCACAACTGCCTTCACATAACTTAAATCCTGCACCAAGCGCTGACTTCAGCACACTGCCCTTTGTTTACTGCACCTTTTACTGCTTTCCTAATTCACCCTTACTCTACTACAGGTAGTCCTTGAGTTACAAACAATACATGCAGGGCATAGAGAGGCCCAGGGAAAGAGAGTGTAATATGTGTACTCTGTATGTAGGCCTAGGAACAGTGTGGTGTGCAAAAAGGCAGCAGGGAAAGGGGAGAATAACCACAGTGACTTGTGAGTTTCCCTCCATTGATTTTACTTACAAAAATCCGGCAGGGAAGATCACAAATGGCAATTGTGTGACTGTGGGTTGCAACTGCTGTAAGGGTGAGCTGGTTGCCAAGCACCTGTATGATGATGACATGACTCCAGGAATGTTGCAACAGCCAAAATGCCAAGGACTGGTTTTAAGTATCCCTTATTCAGCACAGAAGCACGCTTACCGACCATTCAGGAAGTTCGGTAAGCAAAGACTACTTGTAATCAGATGAAGAGGAAGCATCAAGAAGAGAATAATTTCACTGAAATGTCATCTTCTAATACCATTCTGGTTTCATTCTTAAATGGTTGTATGAAGCTCAAGAGCTAAAAGAGCCTCTTTTTAATTTAAATACCAAATGTCAAAGCACATCTGCTTACTGAAGTCCAAGTGTAATAATGGGGATATAAATATAGTCTACTATCAAGAAAATGTAGCACATTTCAGTTGTAATCATTAGTTTTTTGGATGCTTTTGTGTTTATACTCTGGTATTATTAAGGCAGCAACTCAAAGTTCATGCTTCCTTTTAAAATTAAAAGCTTCCAATTTGCACACTTACAATAAGATTAAGTATTTATCATCACTGGCTGAATTTCTTTCCTCTACCTTCTCTTTCTCTCTTTCTTTGCTGCTGCATTTGAGGCCATATATTTATGCCTAATTTCCTGCTGAACTGTGAAGCCCCTCGAAAAGTACTTTGCTTTTTTTTTAATGACATGAAGATTTAGTTTTTCATTCAAAGCACACCAAGGATACTCTGTATCCAACTGAAAGAATCCAAGTAGATTTAAAAGGAATTCAAGTTCATTAAGTGACTAAAAAAAAAGAAGTTTTATCAGGAGAAGTGCACTTTAAAAAAAGGTCATTATCCCAGGAAAGTAGGAAATGTCACTGTTTATATTTGTGTTAATTCTGTGGTCATGGCTGAA
The DNA here is from genome assembly GCA_015471245.1 of Laticauda colubrina. Classification (NCBI taxonomy): domain Eukaryota; kingdom Metazoa; phylum Chordata; class Lepidosauria; order Squamata; family Elapidae; genus Laticauda; species Laticauda colubrina. Next base: position 759,533 of record BLBF01000005.1, read on the forward strand.
CCTGAATTCATAAAACAGTTCTGCCAGAGTGGATAACCTGGTGTTACCCAGATCATTAGGAATACAACTTCAGTAAGCTTCAGCAACTATAAGAGCTGCATTCAAAAATATCATCAAGAAACTATCAGCTTGCCTACTGCTCATTCATGGCTGCCAGATCTAAAGAAGCTGCCTTTTAAAAATTCTGTCCAGTAATCTATTTATGGAAAAACTGATGGTTTGGCCAGAACAATCTGAAGTCCCAGGACATGATATGGTTGGAGCCACAGTTTAAAGCACCTGCTCCCAAAGAGAAGCATGAAACTTTGAAAAGTGATTATGGCAGACTCATATGAGTGTCAACTTGATGGCAGTTCTCTGAGATAGAAGAAGGCCAGAGAATATCTATCAGCTGCTGTCAAGGGGCTTATTTGTGCAGCTCACATATGTGCAAAAGAACAGCCTTGAGGCCAAAGGTCAAGATGAAAGCCTCAACAAACCCTATCTCAAACCCAAGGAAAATAAAAAGGCTAAGGACAGAAGGGCAACCAAGGAAGAATGAAGTAACAGAATACTAACTGCTGAATACTCAGCAGTGATCAAGGCACTTTAAAACATTGCCAATGTGGCAGAAGAACAGAAGCAGGCATATCTTACAGAAAGGAATGTGCATTAAAAGATAGTTCTGTCATAATGCTCAGCTTTGGGACTTTCCTAGAAGAGTCAGTACTGAATGGGTTAAAGTCCCATAAATGTGATGCACAGAGACCATAAATACAATTCAAGGGTATTAGATTAATTATTAACACAGGGGAAAGATGACATGGATTACCTAAGATGATGGTATGAAACCTTCATGCTCGCACTTTTGATGGTTGCTGGGTATCTGTGTATCACTACCATCCAAATGAAATCCAGATCCAAAGGATATAGGGACAGCACTTTTCTTATTGCTACACAACCAACACATCTGGTTATCACTACAGAAGGCTCAATCTCCTCAGCAAGAAAGAAAGGGGAGGGGGGCAAAAAGAAGACCTGGACCTTCTGACTTGTAGGAATCTAATTCTTTCACAACACAATGGGAAAAATCTAAATTTATTACACCAAATTCTAGTTGTTTTTGTTGCTTGCCTTGACCTATGGATTTATGTTTGCCAGAAGGAAGGATAAACTTTAATATACCAAGAGCCATGACCAGATGAATACTTATCTGTGGGCCAAAATTATTCCATCCTCCCTCGGTAATTGTTGACCCCCCAACCTTGCCCATTTGCAGTCTCTTTTTGAGTAGTCTAACAAGAGAAGAACAGAAGAGGAAATGTTGTAAGAGAGTTAAAATTATTTTGACCTCAAATGTGACAAACTGTACTATTATTGCTGTATGCTACATGCAATGGAATAAGACCAATTAAAATCGACATGTTTCCTCTAAATCAGCACTCTCCCATTGATATTTGTTAAGCTTGCTGATCTAGCAATCTTTAAAAGTACACAACAAGATGAATAATAAGAGATTTGTCAGTTAATAACCACTATAATTCAAGAATGTCACAGAGAAATGTTTTGTTTAGTGAACAATATGCTGTCTTATTACCCTGCTCAATCATTACAGAACACAACAAGAAGCAAAATTTATCTGAAAAAAAAAAAATCCTGTAGAATACTTTAAAGAAAAATAATCATACTATATTTCACCAAAATTGCTTCTTGCATTATCATCCTCAACTCCATTAAGTTGCTTAGATTCTTGGTTATTAATTAATTAATTTATTATGGTATCAATTTATTTCCTCACTTCTAACATATCAGACAAAGGGAAAAAAATAGAACAAACCTACAAATTATTATTTAAAGAGCAAGGAACTACATCTGATCTAAAAGCAGACAAAGTGATGGCCAAACATAACCTCAGTGAACGCAGGTTAGGAAATGTGCCAAACACCCTTTTTCATATCTACAATAAACAGGTGTACAAATGTATTGAACTGAAGAAAACTGTAGGAAAAGAAAGACCCAAGGGAATATCTTCCTACAATTTTCCTACAACTTTCTAAGGCAGGATCTGAAATATGTTCTCTTGAACATATTGCAGCTGGAAAACCATCACCTGATCTGCCATTGCTTAGCTGAACCTGCTATGGTAGGTATTTTATGGTTCTAAGATTTTGTAGGGAAAGCAGCTTCAGGCTCCTGTGTCTAGATACTTATTTATTTATTTGTTTGTTTGTTTGTTTATTTATTTTTGTTGATTGCTTACAAGATAATAGTTTTAAGTAAAAACATAGCTATGAATACATGGATACATATAAGAAAAATAAAAAATACAAAAGAAACAATAGGACAGGAATGGTAGGCACATTGGTGCGCTTATGCACGCCCCCTACACACCTCTTAGGAAAGGGGTGAGGTCAATAGTAGACAGTCTAAGGTTAAAGTTTTTGGGGTTTGGGGAAGAAATCACAGAGTCAGGTAGAGTATTCCAGACATTGATCACTCTGTTACTGAAGTCGTATTTCCTGCAATCAAGTTTGGTGCAATTAACCTTGAGTTTGTATCTATTGTTTGCTCTTGTGTTGTTATGGTTGAAGCTGAAGTATTCATTGACAAGTAGGACATTGCAATGTATGATTTTATACACTATACTTAGATTGGACCGAAAGCAGTGTAGTTCTAGGTTTTCTAGGTCTAGAATTTTGAGTCTGGTGGCATAAGGTATTCTGCAATGAGTAGAGGAGTGGAGAACTCTTCTTATGAAATATTTCTGGACTTTTTCAATTGTGGTAATATCAGATACATAATGTGGGTTCCCAGACTAGTGAGCTGTATTCGAGTATTGTTCTAGTAAATGTTTTGTATGCTCCAGTTATTAGTGTAATATTACCAGAGAAAAAGCTACATAAGATTAGGTTAACAACTCTTAACGCCTTTTTTGCAATGTAGTTACAGTGGGCTCTAGAACTTAGATCATTTGAGATGAGTACGCCAAGATCTTTGACAGAGTTTGGATCATCAACAAGATCTTGATTATTCAGCCTGTATTTTATTTTCTGATTTTTTTTGCCAAAATATAGGACAGAGCATTTATTTGTTGAGATTTGAAGTTGCCATTTGTTTCACCATTCTGATACATAGTAAAGGTCTTTTTGAAGGGTAGCAGTCTGTGGTGTTGAATAGCTTTACATCGTCAGCAAAGAGAACACAGTTGCTCTTGATATGATCACAGAGATCATTTATGTAGAGTATGAAAAGAGCTGGTCCTAGAACACTGCCTTGGGGGACACCACTGTTGACAGGTACAGAATTTGATAGGACACTCCCAATTTTGATCATTTGTTGTCTGTTTGACAGAAATGCTTCTATCCAGTTATGCAAATGTCCAGAGAAAGCATGAGTAGTTTGACATGTACCATTGAATCAAAGGCTTTATAGAAGTATATGTAGATTGCGTCTATTGCTTTGCCCTGATCGAGTTGTATAGTCCATATGTTTTTGCAGTTTAAGAGTTGCAGATTACATGACAGTTTTTTCCTAAAATCAAATTGTTTATTCGAGAGTAGGTTGTTTCTTTCTAAGTGGAGGATGATGGATTGGTTAATGATTGATTCCATGACTTTGCAGGTGACGCAGCACAAAGAAATTGTTCTGTAATTTTCAACTAGGCTAGGGTCTCCCTTTTTGAAGATGGGAATGACTGTGGCTTGTGACCATAGTTTTGACAGAGCTGGTCCTGAAAGATTTTTCAAAGATTATGCTCAGAGGTTCGGCTATGGCAGTAGGTAGCTTTTTTAAGAAATAGGCACATATTCCATCCAGTATCTGATATTTTTTATTTGTATATTTATATTTATTGAAGAGCAAAACAGGCTGGATATAGAACAGAAAATACAAACAATATGATTTCTCTCCAGAAGATGTAGCACTTACATGGGAAACTTTTTAATTTTCTATTTTATCCAGTACTTAAATAAAGTAAACAGTTAAATTTAATTCTCATAAGCATTGGAAAAGCAGAATTTAAAAAGGGATGGGAAATTGTTTAAAAAACAAAACTAAAACATCTGACTCCTATTGCCCTCAAATATTCTTTGCAACTTGGGGAAGAAAAAATACTAATTTAAATGTGGGAAAACAATACAACATCTGCAAATGAGACATAGATTTCTCCTTCCAGTATGGTATAATAAATCTTTCAGGTGGTTTCCAAAATCACCATTCCTGAATCTTAATTCATTTCAAATACATTTCAATGCATGCCAATAAGATTGTATGTATCTTTAATTCACAATGACTGAACAAAGTCATATAAACAATCCTATTGATTTCAATTCAAATAGTGGCAACAAGATTTAACTGTCAGGAAAGAACATTAATCTTCTAAGGAGTTAATGACATCACAAAAGATTTAGATGATGAGTTTTGAGAAGGGGAAGGAGATCTGCTGGAAAATATTCTAGTCTAGTCTCCCTATGATATGATTCTTTCCCCATGGAAAACAAATGATACAACAGAAACAATTAGTCAATCACAAAAGCTGAGTCTGACCTGGTTACGGGAGACCATCAAGAAATTTGAGCCTGTTGGTTAGGCAAGGAAATGAAACTAAAAATCCTGAAAAGAGGACAGCAACAAACCACTTATCTAGTCTTGCCAAAAAATAGATAAGACCATTAAGTCATTAGGAGTACAGTACTGGAAGCTGAATTCAAAGCACATTTTTCTTCAGAGATCCTGTGTAACATTCCAAACATTTGTCTTGGGGGTGGGGGGTGGGAGACCAATTCATTCCTGAATCTTGAATAGACTTAAAATGTGCAGAATTTTGACTGATCCATACAAGAGCAACAATAAGAAAGGCAGACCTCAGGAAGTGCACAAAATGCAGAAGATGATCAGGAAATACTTTGCCAAAAGATTATGTGAATAGATTAATATTTAGGAGGAACTCTGACAAGCTCATGCAACAATTTGCCAATAAATATACAATGCAACCTGTGTTTTAGAAGGGGTGAACAGGTAGAGGCAAAGAAATTGTGGGTTTTTTCCTGTTATTTCCAGCAGATCAAGTAGACAGTTTTGACAACAAAAAAACAAAAATAAAACAAAATAAGTCAAGGTCTGCACTAAGTCATAACCTTTATAGACCAGACTGAGAGAGAGTTCTTGTTTGGTTAGCATTACATTTTATATGAACCCTGTAAAATGGCCTAATGAGATGTATGAACCCAGAAACTATGGCTTATTAAATGAACCCAAATTAAGCAAATAGTGAACAAATAAACCTTTCATAATTTTTATGAAGAGTAATGACTCCAAAGATATTTCACAATTAGCTTCAGCTGGAAGACCTTGTAACTTATGTAAAAAGGGGTGACATTTCTACAAGGCTGGTATCTACTTTATATTATGTTTTAAAAGCACCAGAAACTAATCATGTTGGGTTTTGAATGGGGAAATTCCCAGATCAGATTTCTAACCAATTCACAGCTGGGGACTGTATGGTACAATAATATTTAACATGGCTGTGGTCCTTGAAGGCACCATGGTTCATGGTATATCACCTGATTTACATATATAAAGTATAAATGTCTTGGATCTTCAAGGAGGGATGGAACAATTTTCTGAAACAATAAAAGATAAGTTCCAATATTCCCATAATGTCTATGAATGTCACACACTTGTACCTAGACGTGGAAAAAAATACATATTCTCAGATGTACTTTTCTCATTTAGTTACCTTTGTAGTGCCGGCATATATAAACCTGTATCATGCACACAACCAATTCCTTGTTTTTCAAAAGAGAACTAAATCAGATGAAAATATTAATTCCTATTTGTGATCAACTGTTCCTACTTCCCCAAATACATTTCTTCACCAAAATAAGGAAGTTCAAGTGTGTTTAAAAAGTCTGTTGTTAAAAGAACTCTAAACTCCAATTCATTCATGGTGGCTGGGTCTTTGAAATATAAGTAGGAGGTGAACAATGTTTCTGACATAAATAGATACCAGTGCATTCAGATGCAAATCGCCATTATGTGGTTGAGAGGCACCCTAAATCACCCGAGTATCTTCCGAGAATGTCGAAATATTTACTCTGCCCCAAACACTTAAGAAAAAGGTCAGATTTCATATGATGTAATGGAAGCGTCCAACACCTTTTTCTGCCTTTAATGGCATCACTCCACAGACTGATAAACGTCAAGAAAACAACCTTCCATCTCCTTTTATCTGTAAATGACTATGTAGGAAATCTACGGAAAGGACAGCTGAAATACTAAGACAGAGAACATGACTTTCAGAAGGACAAATACATGACTGAATTTCAAACTACTTGCTATGAAGCTTCAGAAACATCACTTTGTCTATAAAGAAGTAGGTTGCTTATGGCTATGTTGCAAGCTGGAAAGCAGCTTCATAAACAAGATGTGAAATAAAATATAGCAAAAAATAAAAGGGAGTGAAAGGGAGCTTTATGTTAATAAAAATATGCAATACCCATTTTGTTAAAGAGTTTGCACATTTCTATGTGTTTCACTTTCTTTTGAAGAAATGGTCATCAATAGACTAAAAGTTGTTGCCGCACAGTTCTGATGCTATGTAACAATTGCTTAGGTATTGCTAGGTTTGTTTCTTTAAAGGTGTTATATTTTTTACACAGGGCTTTAGAGCAGGTAAGATAAAAATAGATCCTGCAATGTACTTCTGTTCAGGAATTTGACCTAATACACAATCCATTCTGTTAGCTTTACCTTCCTCCCTCTTCCCAGACATAATTTTTTCCTGGGTCTAATAAACAGATTCCCTTATTGAGGATTTCTCCCTTGTTTTTTGCCTATTTCTACATTTTTTTCCCTGCAACTCCCAAACTTGCTAAATTTTCCTCTTAAACAGGAAGGGTCATCTTATTTTTAAAAGATGCCTATAAAAACAATGATTAGTATATATGATGTAATTGAATCATCATTCAACTACTAAATGTTACATGAAAAGAAAAAAACTTCTCCCGTACCCCTTTATCTTGGAAGTGGAGGAGTTATTCACAAAAAGGAGAGGTAGAATAGAGCTTGCATATCAATAAAAATAAAGGCTTCCAAAAAAACTGCACTTGGAATCCCTGGATGGAAAGTCTGGATTCCACACATATTTTAGTAAAACTTTAACCCTCTATGAGACAGGAATGATGGCAGCAGCTAAACTCCCACATCCCTTATATATTTTCTTTCCTTCTCTTTCTACCTCTTCCCTCCTATCCTATCCTATCCTATCCTATCCTATCCTATCCTATCCTATCCTATCCTATCCTATCCTATCCT
>BLBF01000005.1:766835-795976 GCA_015471245.1 Laticauda colubrina
CTATCCTATCCTATCCTATCCTATCCTATCCTATCCTATCCTATCCTCTCCATCTTTTCTTTTTTTGGCTGTTTCTGGTGGAAGGAAAGAAGAACAAGAATGTGTATGTTATACTTGTATGTTTTGTGCGAGAATTATATTTCTGCATGTATGCTCAGGCTTTCATAAATTCATTAGTTTCTTTTAAAGAATAATTAATTTTAATCAATACTAATTATTTCCAAACTATTAATTTGGGGGGGGGGGGTGTTCCTTTGTTTTGGAGTATGGGGTGACTATGAACATATACACGTATGTCATACATATGTGTTAGCGGAAAAATGACTTGAGTAGCTGAATCATTTTCAAAAGGTACAATTTGTTAGGGACAGATCTTGAAACTTGTGAAATACTTACGACACACTGAAAAATTATTTAAGGGGGATTCTCGCTGGTCCACATCTTGAGGTCGCTCTTTATAGCCAATAAATGTTCCATCATTCTTCAACAGAAAGTACCTTGGTCTCCATGTTTTAATGTACTCTCCTGAAATGGAGAAAAGAACCAGAATTAAGAATGATTCATAAGTTTTGGGTATTTTCTTCATACCAGTGTTACTGCTGCAGGATATATATATATATAAAATGGCTGCATGTCCTTTATTTCAGAAAGCTGACTTTAGATTTTATTTTTTTAAAAACTCACTTTTATCCTTTATTTTGGTCATTTAACTTTTACAATACAAATGGTACCAACTTAAAACACATTTGGATTGCAGAAATCCTTTTTAATACTTACTTCTCTCTCCCCAGTCCCATCCCTTTTGTTCAGTCATGTGATTCTCCTACAGCTTTCTTGGCAAGGTTTTTCAAAAGTGGTTTGCCATTGCAGCATTCCAAGGGCTGAGAGAAAGTCCAAGGTGGGACTCGAACTCAGTCTCCAAGTTCTTAGCCTGATTAAAGTCAGCTAGATGTTCAGACTGGATTTGGCATTTTTATCTACCTTATCAGTCCTTCCCAAGCACCTGGGATAGGCAGATGTTGATGTTTAGAACAGAATTCTTTATTGGCCAAGTGTGATTGGACACACAAGGAATTTGTCGGTACAAATTTTAATGGTTTAATGGTGTTAGAGGTATCATTGCTGGATGTAAGCTGTTCCGAGTAAAGCTGCCTTTTGTAATTGGCTGATGGTGACTTTATCAATGCTGATGGTGTTTAAGTTTTCCAATTGTTTTGGGATTGCAGCCAGTGTGGTCTTTGCTTTCTTTTGCCACAGTTGTTCTATTTCTATTTCTATTTGCACTTTGTATTTTGTTGTTTTCTCCAGTTCTTTCTCTTCTATTATTATTAAATCTCTTTGTCATCTAACTTACAGTTTGAGATGAATTTAAGTGGATGCCTTAACCACTGCAACAAATTAGTTCTCTATTAGCTTTGTATGTTAGCTTTTAACACTTCAGATATTTTTATTAGAATATGCTTTTTAGCAAAATTGCTCTTGGTTTTTTGCTCTTTTTTGCTTTTGAAATTCTTTTGTAAAGCTAAGTTATAAAAACAATTGCAACTTTTTTTATTCTCATGACTTCTTTAAAATTTGCCTCTTTTTAAGGTTCATCCTTCCTTTTTTCCCAAGAAAATATGGTCACCATACATAGTTTAGACCAGGGCTGTTAAACTCCTGGTCCGCAGGCCAGATGCATCACACACTGGCCACGCCCATGCCTGGTTTAGCGAAGGGGGGAAAATCCCAATATGTGATGCTGCCATAATGATGTAAGTTTGACACTCCTTGTTTAGACCATCCCCAAGACATTAAATAGAAAACATGTTTTGGCAGAGTCATCTAATAAATAAAATCTCTTAATATTGTCATCCAAATCTTTTGCTTCCCCCTTTCCCCCCCACCTCTTTTAACACTTCAGAATTTGACTCCAAAGAAAATCAGAAACTGCATGGACTGTCTAGGCAAATATCTTACCTTTTTTTTTTAACAAGACTAATTAACTGATAAATAAATTGATGCATAACATAAAATGCAACAACGAGCACATCTGTTTTCCTATTCAATACAAACTCCATGATGAACAAATATTTTCTACCACATTTATAAATGTCAGCTTCAAAAGGGAAAGCATACTTTCTTCAGCTTCTTGCAGAAAAAGATTATTTGTGTGTTGTCAAAGATTGTATTTATTTAATCATCTTTTTAAAAAATATATTGAGGCAGAATGTCACTTGAGAAAGAATGTTTTCATAATTTTTTACAAATGACAAGAAAAAACAAAAATATTTGTTTTAAAATATTACTGAAGAGAAATTTTTATCCATTCCTGTTTCTAGATTATATCTTTTGAGTGAAATTCCATTCCATATATTATAATAAAACTCCTTCTCTGAGTCTTTATGTAGACAATAAATCCCATATACAATATATTGTGAGAATAACTAAGATTTATTGAATTACAAAAGAATTTATGAAGACCATCAACCTTAAAATAGCTAATGGAGGATTGCATTCTACACAAACCAGGATACTGATTCCTCCAGCTTGGGGTGGCTTTGGAATGATCTCTAACCTTACGGAAGGGAAAAGGAAGATTTTAGCAGGAGGCATAATTGGCTAGCTGAACAGCTGTTTGCTACAAGTCTCACTCCTATTCATGCAATTATATAGCTCAGGGATGTCAAACTGGTGGCCTGCGGGACAGCCACAGGCCACGCCTACCCTGAATCCACAAAGGGAAAATTGTCATGATACATCATGTGACTTGATTGAATTTGACACCTGTGAAATCTGTAAATGAAAAATCGAATGCCTCAATACATGCTACACATATGCTAGACAAACTGGGAGGGAAGGAAAGAGTAAGATATGTGAATCTTGCCTTTCATCTACTACTGTTTCTCCCATCCAATAAGCAGGGCGGCCAATCTTGCGGCCCGCATGCCAGATGTCTCACACGCTGGCCACTCCCATGGCTAGTTTAGCAAAGGGGAAAAAATCCTGATACGTTACATGACAATGCAAATTTGACACCCCTGCAATAAGCAATACCTCCAGCAATTATTCTGCTAGGCTGGCAAAAAGTGATTAATTTATCACAAGATACACCTGGTACTGATTTGGCAATTGGAATTCATGACTTTCAGAGAAAATGTTCAGTGTTTCTTTGACATGCCCAGATACCTCACTACCATCTGTGATTTAATGCACTATTTTCCATTGCTGTAGAAGGGCTTTTGAAAAGCAATTTCATACCAGATAAGGCTTTAACAGTTTCACAATAGCATTAACTACTGAACTTGTAAAATGTTAACACAGCTTTGTTTTACTTTTTAATCTGCTTGCAATTCAGGGTTTGAATTCTATATTATTTTCCTGGAATGCATTTTAAAAATCCTGTGTAACCTCAAAAAAGAAAAGAAAAGTCAAAACAGATGTCCCACATATTATTTTTCTGTTATTGTCATTTCTCATCCTGACAAGTGAAGTTTTTTTTTTCACATTTACATTCTGCAGTGCAAGTATTTTAAAACAATGGGTTGTGTCACTAATTAGCCTGCTGTTTTCTCAAAGCAACAGCCTTATTTAAGCAAATAAACTAACAAACTTGACCTTTTGGGGTAAAACTACTCATTAAACTTCTCTTTTTAAAAAGCATACTTATCTTAATGCTTATTGCTGTTTTTCCTTTTTTTTAAAGAATAAGAAATTAATTGCATACCCTCATCAAGATTGATGTGCTTCGGGAAAGTTTTTCTTTTTGTGAAGAAGCGAGGTCATACTTTGGAAACGCTAAAGAACACTACATATACACCTTATTGTTATTTTCTTCTTCAGAATAGAACTCACGTACATTAACTGCCCAAACAGTAAATTCAGAGACAGTTCATTGGAACACAGATACTTTGCATAATATAATTTCATGAAATAGAGCAGAGCAGAGCGGAGCAAAATAGAATAGAATTCTTTATTGGCCAAATGTGATTGGACACACAAGGAATTTGTCTTGGTGCATAAGCTCTCAGTATACATAAAAGAAAAAAATACATTCATCAAGAATCATAAGGCACAACACTTAATAATAGTCATAGGGTACAATAAGCAATCCAATCATACTAGGAAACAGTTAATAAAAATTGTTAGGATACAAGCAATGAGGTTACAGTCATATAGTCATAAGTGAAAGATGGGTAAAAGGAAGGATGGGAGGATTAATAGTAATAGTAATGCAGACTTTGTAAATAGTTTGACAGTTAGAACAAATATAGGAACATAATGTATTTGGTTTGCATTCCCCATGTGTAAAAAATGCCTCTTTAAGGTCACAGTTCAATATTTGAAGTAATTCAAGGCAGCTTTCATTTAGTCATCCAAATAAAATTTGCTAAATGCTCAAACACAGAGTTTTCTCCAGTAACCAATTTCTGCTGAAGCATCCATTTCACACTTTATTCCCTATTTTTCTAGGAATAACTTCCCAAGAACTATTGTGCAGCAGCTGGTACATTCATCAGTAGCAAATACTTCACACATGGAATGAAATCAACCAACATACATTTTAATATTACCCAAGAATAATTATTTATCAACAAGTCAAACCCAGTGGAAAGTACCAGTTATTCCCAGAGTATTGACTTTTCTCCCAGACCTCTGAGCAAGTAGTTGTTATGGTTGTTAAAACAGGATCATTTGGGGGACAAGGAGGAGACACAGATGAGAGATAAAGGAAACCTTTAGGTACTTTCTGGAGACAAAGAAGACCTTTAGGTACTTTCTCAAGGTGAAGAAAGAGTCCATTCTTTATGCACTGTAAAGAAAATGGCAGCGAGTAGAAAAAAACGCATTATTGCAGGCAATTTTTTTTTTTAAATTCCAACTATGGCCTATTCAAAGGACAGGGATGAGTTATTTATTCACAACCCCGGCAAAATATTCTAAGTGCCATCTCAAAACAAACAAACAAATAAAAATAAAATCTGCCACTGATTGATTGGAATAGTTATTGCCCAAGTCAACTTTTATTTATGAGCTTCAGAACTAGACTTCAGTCACATTTATTTCTTGCTCTCCATTTCAAATTCCAACTGTTCTATCTTCTTCCAAGAAATGTCTCCCTTGAGAATATGGACTATGCCCTAGACACTCCTCTACAGATGGACTCTCTTCCTCTCCCCTTCTCACAGACCTCCTCTCCCTCTGTAGCACAGCCTGCCACTTCTTCTTCTACCTGCTGCAAGGCCATTTCCTCCTCATCAATATTGACCTTCCTCTACCCCCCTGCCCACTCCCAAAACACAGAAAACCAGCTGGCTTGAGTATTACATTAGTTTTCTTTGTAAGTTGCTCTTAGCTACAATTGCACATAGCAGTTTCATTTGTCTCAATTTTACAAAGTGTATCGTAGGTAAGACCAAGATCAAAATTTCTTGCCCAGATGAGAGATGTATGTTCATTCCTAGCAACTTAATTTTATTTGTTAAATGATTCTGGAAGAGGCAGAAAATCTTAGATTTGGCTCTCAAAGTATCAGAAAAGGTGAAAACTCCTCTGCTGTCTCTACTAGGGAAACAATTTAGTACAATTAATCCAGTTACTTTTAACTAATATCTCATTCACACACACTTACCATATGAATACTCTTATCTTGATTTAAAATAAAATTATGACTTTGATGAGTGAAAAAGTATACTTTGAAAGACAACAAATAGATGACAACAAAAGGTGATAAAACAAAGTATACTAGTAGTCTTCAACTTACGATCACAATTGAGCCCAAATTTCTGTTATTGAGACATTTGGTAAGTGAGTTTTGCTCCATATTATGACCTATCTTGCCACAGTTGTGAAGTGAATCGCTGCAGTTAATAAGTTTGTAACCCAGCTGTTAAAGTGAATCTGGTTTCTCTGTTGAGTTTGCTTGTCAAAAGGTTGCAAAGGTTAACCACATGAATTTGGGACACAGCAATGGTCATATGTATGAACCAGTTGCCAAGCATCTGAATTTTGATCACATAATCATGGAGATGCTACAAAGGTTGTAACTGTGAAAAATGGTCATAACTCATTTTTTTTCAGTGCCATTGTAACTTTGAACAGTCACTAAATGAACTGTTGTAAATCAAAGACTATGTGTATTGGAAATATTTCTTTTTAAGTTGTCTTCAAGTCATTTTGACTCTTGGTCACTGCACAGTCAAGTCCACGTGTAAGTGGTTTGCCACTGCCTCCTTCCTACAGCTTAGAGCAGGGGTGTCAAACTCAAGGCCCACGGGCCACATCCAGTCCCTGGGATACTTAGATATGGTCCGTGTGGTCACCCTGGAAACAGCAAATAGCTCATGGTATCTCTGCCAGCGAAAATGGAGGTCAGGGTCCCTGTGCATGCCCCCCCCAGCTGTTGGCAGAGGGCTGCAGGAGGCAGTCGTGGGCGAAAAATGGAACCAAGCTGGCCATGCCCAACCTGGCCACCCTCACCCCCAGCTACCTGAGGTCAAATACAACCCTGATGCAGCCCTCAATGAAATCACATTTGATACCCCTGGCTTAGACAAACTGACTTGGTTACCGTTCTAGCATACGGATCAAATATATGACCTCATAACTAAATTACTTCTTTGGCCCAGTATTAACAATCAGAGCGATTCATTAGAGCATCTGACCTTTTAACATTTCTGATTTCTTCTACATCATAACACACAATTCATTCCCTCTCCTTGGCATACAGTTTGTATCCCAAGTTCTCTCTCTTGTACCAGATAGATAAATGTTTCAATTAGTAGAGTAAAATATGGACATATTTATGAAAGAGCAGAATGAGAGGAAATGAAACTTAAAATGAAGTTAGGAATGGATTTATAGTATATAAAAAACCTTGTGAATTTTTTTAAAAAATTGCATCTCTGCTTCCAGGCAATATTCAGAAAATACTTCTGCATTTATGACTGCTGTAGTAGAAAACCAAATGTCACTCTAACTTAGAATCTATTGACAACCAAGTTAGTCCATTATGACAAACTTTTGAATGTTGGCTATCTTGAATATTGAAAAGATGGGAAATTATTCACAGGGAAAGGAAAAATACAATTCAATTGCTCTGTCCAACTTAAGATATTGTAGTAGTGTAGAAACGCCTGGTGTGTGTGTGTGTGTGTGTGTGTGTGTACTTACCCTTGAGCAAAGATGAAATAGATATATACCCTTAAGTTCCTCTTCTAGTCATAAATACTCTCAGAGGAAAAGAGAAGTGGAACACCCACCCAATAGCCATCTGCATTCAGAAGAAAGGACACTTTTAATTTTAAATGTTAAAATAATCCCATTGGTACTATACTATATCCTAGTCTGAAAATAAACAAAGAAAAAAGATGAAGATAATGAATGCCAAATTATGGTTTACACAAAATATCTCCTTCTGTTTCTTATAGATTATACTACAAATAATAATAATAATAATAATATTTGCAATCGTGCTTCTCCAGTAAATTCCAAATTTAGCATATATCCTGCACATTCTTGCTTTTTAATTTAATCTTATTCTTGTTTTTAACTGCTTTTAAATTTATATAAAGCTTTTATTTTTTTTTATATCATAAAAAACATATTTTTTATGTTTTTATGTCTATTTAAACACTATCCAAAGTCACTCAATGAAGGAGATAGGAGGTTTCTAAATTGGATGGATGGATGGATGGATGGATGGACGGACAGACAGACAAGACTATAAAATTGTATATGCCGCATAGTCAAACCATACATACTATGACAAAAAAGTGAGAGTTCTTAATACACTTAAACTTTCTCTAGCATTTTGGAAGGAATAGTATGCATTAACAATCAGAAGCAAAAGTATACAGAAAATTTGGTTCATTTTATATTTCAAGGCAAAATTACATCCTCAGAACAAATCCCACCCTGACACCTGTGCTGAACAATTTCCCATGCAATTCTAGTCCACAACGTTGCCTTAATTAAATGTTCTTCTAGTGTTAATGTTGTATGGCTTTCTCTTACAATTCCAAACTTCTTTCCTTTTTCGAATAGAGCGCAAAAGCTACTATTCTTTGGTTACATGTTTTTATTAGAAACAAATCACTTTTCTCTAGTTTTAAAAATTACTACAATATAAATTTAATACTTTAGATAGGTCAGATTCAATAAATTATATCTGAAATTATACTAATTTTGATCACATTTGCAATATGGGGTAATTGATTTCTGCTTGATGCAATTATTACTGTGTAAATAATATTCATAGTTTGGTTACATCTATTTACGATCCTTTTAAAAATTGGTTGTGGCTTACTAAATCAGAACCATGGCTCAAGCATTGACCTATTTTTCATTTAAAAGAGCAGTGGTACTTACACAGATATATTGAACTATTATGTTTTCACATTTCAAACATAATTCAATCTGCTGTATTATTTTGACAATCTTCTGGAACTTGATGCACTTCAGGTTAGCTGAATTTTATTTCCAATAATTCAACACTGCCACAATGATAGGCGGTTATGAGGACTAAATTCGGAAGTGCTTTGGGTTTGGGAAGGCTGATGTAATAACATAAGGCTGTTTCAGCAAGCATAATTATGTAATGAGTGGTCTGCTGTCTACCTTCAAGGCAGCAGTTCTTATTGCTGAAGGAAGGAAAAACAAAGCAAAACCAAACCAAAGAAAAAGCTATTAATTTTAAAACCAGCAGTGGAGTTATATGAGTAATTCTTCCCTAGACACACATACCACATCTTTGGACTTGAGCCACTATATTGTAGGGGCTATAGGATAAATATGGCAGTTAGTTTCTTTCCCCCTTTTCTCTTTATACATTCATAAAATATAAAGTATAAGAAGTATAAAGCATAAAGAATGTACCAAAATGGTACATTCACCACACAAAAATATCATACAACGAAAAGGATATTTTGCTGCTTTACATAGAATTTCAACATAGCAAGTGAAGCTAATTCTTTTTCACATTCTGGAAAATGACTCAAAAGTTGAGTTTACATTATGAGAATAATGATGGTTGGCTGGTTCAGCACGTACTTTGCGTTCAGAAGGTCTTAGATTCTACCTTGAGTTCTCTTTAAAATGTATCAGATAGGTGATGTTCTCTGCTTAACAAACTGATGTGTTGCCTCAACAGAAGAAATGGACAAGTGAGTCACATCCACCACATCCACATCATGCTCCAAGAACAGTTTCACATCAACAGTTCATCAATGTTTTCTCAAAGCATCGAATTACAGATGGAAAAGCTTTGATAAATACCAGGCAGGTACCCACAGATATCACATTTTATATCTTTATTACAAAAATGTTGATACTCCACCAACCAAAGAAGAGTGTCACATTAAGCAGACAGATATTCTGAATCTGGATGCTATTATCCTTGATTGTTAGATTCTTACATTAGCAATAATGTAGAAATAAAAAGTATTATTTGTAAGGCAGGACACTACCTGATGTTTAATTTGTACTGCCTTTACTGATTCAGCTCTCTGGATTTCAGATCAGGATCCTTTGATGAACACCATAAATTCTAATACAGAGCCCCAGTCTATTTTTATAATAGCCCTGTTATGCTGCATTCGTTTAGACATAAAATATTCCTTCATTTTAGGACTAGGAAAATGCATTAAAATTAAAGTACTAATGCATTTTCTGAATACAATCCAACCATGTTAAGTAATTTAAAATATGTTTAGTTCTAATGGGTTTAAAAACTAAGTTAGCTCTGCTATAGAAATCAATGGAAGTTTATTATAAATACAGGTAAACCTTGCTTCCCGACTCCTTCATGCAACCATTCAAAATTGTGACAGTGCTGAAAATTGACTTTGCAATCAAGGCACATATATATGACATTTAAAGTGTCCCTCAGTCGTATGATTTTTACTATACAATCAGTATACATTGTCCTGTGCCGTACCCATTGTTTCTCTTTATTTTCCCATCACAAACTGAAGAGATTACTTAACACTGGATAATTTGTGTCTGTGTGCTTATATTTGTGAGTCCAGCTATCAAAATATGCAAGATAATGTTATTCCACAGAATTTGAGCTAGTTAGACCCAATCAACATAAATGAACCTTGAATAATTTAAAATTGCAAAGGCATGTATACATACTGTAAGCATACAGTACAGGCACATGAAAATTTATATAGTACCTACTACATATGGGAAAACATCATACAGAACTATGTTTTTCTTAAATGAATACAATTATGTTCATTTATGTATTAAATTCTGGTAACCAGAATAAATCTGAGGCAATATGCAGAAGTTTTTGAAGGAAAATACGAAGGAAGATTTGTTTATATTTATATAAATATCACAGAAACATGACTGGGTGACATACAATAAAACTACAAAAACAGTTACTCTATGACTGTAACATTAATGCTATTATTATGGAAAACAAAAGGACTAGGAAGAGCAATAGGGCTTTAGATATTACATACAATGTAGCCACTCATCAAATCTCTAAATAATAAAAAATCAGTTATATTGGTTGATGTAGTACTGATTATTTTACATCTATTAAAAAAAGTTGTATTATAAATAAATTGCCAGAAAAGATGAAGTTGATTAAGTATAGTTTTATTGAATGATTCAGAGTTCTGTAACACCTTAGCTTATGTTCTCAAACAAAAGATTAACTGAACAAAGATACTTAGATTAACAATTCAAGATTATAAAATGCTTTCTTTGAAATCTTTTTTTGCCTCAAACTACCTGCTTTTAAGCAGACATTTTACACTCTTCCATTGGTTGCCCCAAAGCAGTTTCCAGATAATGAGCACAATTTTACAATGGTTTCTCATGTATAAAGACTTCATGTCCATTGTTGTATCAAACCCATATGCACAGCACATTAAAATTTCACATTTGTACCATCTAACAATGCCAACTCAAAAAAGCTCTCCTAGTAAAATGATCTTTAAAAAAAACCAGTGTATATGCTTTTAAATATTTCAGGACAGGAAACCCTGTTGTTTCATGAAAAGTTAATTCTGCAGAGAGCTGCATTATGGTCTCTTTCACCCAACTTTCCACCAGTGTATTCACCAAATTGAGAGCTGTCTACAACTGATGGAGTGCTGAACATCAGAAACAGCTGCCACTCCCTGGGAAGTAAGTAGAGAATAATGAAGAGCAAGGCACCAGCTGAACAAAAGGAAATCCATCTTTATTTACCAACTGCTGCAAGCTTCTTGACGCATCAAGCTTATTTGAACATCAGTCTCCAATTCATAGCACAGTACAATTAAGAAATAGTAACTTAACAACCATATTATCACTATTTTGGAAGGACTTTAAAAAAAAAATCAGCAGTAGTTTGCATAGTTTAAATGTTACAATCCTGAAAGGTCCCATACAAGTCTGCAAAATGTTTCAAGGTTGGAAAAGGACACATCAGTTTCAACTATTCAGGTGCAAAATGTTTTGCATACCTCTACACAGCAATTCTATGCAGGCACGTTGGTTTGGCATATGTGCCTCATCAAGAATAGACAGAATTTTCAGTTAAGCAGATAGTTCAAATTTCAAAAGTATTTGGAAATGTGCTGAGTTGCTTTAAGCAAAACTGCTCCCATCCCATGCCACAACTGTCCTAATACATGCATAATAGTAGACTTTTTACATGGGTGTGTTAAGTATTATGTGTGAACCAACTTGAGGATTCAGGAAAAAAGTGCTATATAAATGCTAGGTGACAGCTATAAATGTGACAGGTATACACGTGAAAATTGCTACTTGCTCTCTGGTATGTGTTCCTGATCGAGATGTCCTGGTTTTCTTTCACCCAAAGGCATTCATATACAGAAGGGGTCCCCAACCCCCAGGGTTGTTCACAACCCAGTACTGGGCCACAGCCCATTTGGAACTAGGCTACGGAAGTGGTGGGCAAGTGTACATGGGCATTTGTGAAAGTGGCAAGTCCATGTGCACGAAACCATCCCCTCTCACCCCACCCCCCACACCCTATCTCTGACACCCTCTCCGATGGTCTGGAAAAGTTGGAGACCTCTGATATATAGCATTCCAATGATCGAATCCAGAAATCCGTGGAATTTTCAAACACTAATTCCAGTACAGATTAGAGACAAGTTTCTTCTTATTTCAATTTAAGTTTATTTTGCATATAGGTTGTGGGGAACTAAAACTCATGCATAAACTCAAAGACAGAGAGATTCATAAACACATTCAAAATCAGCAAGACTTTGGAAGCTCCTGTGCATGCCCTTTTTCTAAACCTCCTAGAATAATGCAACAGATAGCTATGAAGAAGCATCATGTCAAATTACTACAATTCTACCATCATTTAAAGTCTAATGACAAAAGAACAAAGAAATAAACGGTTCTACATAGTTCATGTATAAATTCTAGAATCATAAAATTACTAAAATAATAACTTCTTTAATTAAAAATGGCATAACATAGTCTATTAAGAAAGTTGCATGTTTACTTAAGCTTGAAATTACCAAGAACTGTTGATTGATGGGGTCGTGTTAACTGACCTTCATAATATAGATAATACAGATCTTGTATTGTAACCAGTGTTACAAAATTCACTGCTACTTTGAAGTAGGATGGGGAAGTTGGAGAAGGCTATGACTCAGAAGTGCTTGGTTTTCTACAATGGAAACTTGGACACTGATTCAAGTGAAGCTCTTATCCAAGTCGTAAGTATCCTTTGCAAGAGAACTTATGCACTTGGGAAGAAAAGGAATTAATTATAGGATTTGCATTAACATGTGCCATAAAAATAGTGTTAACAGCTCCCCTCCATTGTTCATAATTACAGGATAGCTCAATTCCAGTTGACTGTGTGGAAGACATTCTAAGGAATGGACTGTGGAAAGGCAAGGAAAATAGAGATCAAGTCCTTTCACTTATCTCTTTCAAATATAACAGGGGCCAGCAATCTTAAACACTCAAAGAGCCACAAAGGTCCTAACCGGAAGCCCCCCCCCCGTTCAATTCTGGAGCTGACCAGACTCTATGGTGGTTTCCCTACCATAGAGTCTCCTCCTAGCGCAGTGTCTTTTTTCCTCTACCTGCCCTAATCAAAAGCCCTATCAATTGTGGAGCCGACCAGCAACAGGGAGCCACAGCAGAGGGATGAAAGAGCCACATGTGGCTCCAGAGCCACAGGTTACTGACCCCTGAAATATAAGGATTAAATCTGCCTCCCACACTATAGTGACATCCAGGTGTCTTCACTTCTGGAAGGAACCAGGTTGGGAAAGGCTCAATCAGACCCTTTCTTCAGCTTGGCTGTTACTTTTGTGACTAAGCTGGTCCTTCATTCACAGCAGAGAGTAGCTCAGAACTACAAGCTTCTAGTTCCCAGATCAAGTTTCTTAGCTGCAAAACAACAATTTTCAGTTTTTAAAAAAGTCCACTTACCATCATGTCTACTTTTATTATCCTATCCTAGAAGCCCTAGAATATGCATATAGCTCATTGCTCCTTTTAGATTACTAGAGCAGCTGGAAAAAGAGAGAGAAATTCCAGTTGAGGAATCTATTCAGCAGAATAGGGCAGAAAGGGAGAGAGAAAAGGAAAGGGGGGGGACAGAGAGAGAATGTGAGTGCAAAACCCCAAATATGCTAATGTGGCGGCAATATGCTTTTGAGGAGATGAAGAGTTCTGGGTTGTTCCTTGAGGAGAAGCACACAAAAGCAACAATCCCGCAGATTATTTTGTTATTTTTCCACGCCCAGTCACTCTTTGGGATGCATATTCAGACTCTGCCTCCAACAGACAGCTGCAAGAGACTGGACTGTGCTCTGCATTTCAATCAGCCCGTAGAGACTCCCGTGGAGGATGCTCCCCAATAGGAGAGGTCAAGCCCGAGTCAGCAGACAGTCTGCACCCAGACCCCTTGCTCTGGCAGCTCAGCTTTCACTGACCATATATGGAAGGCTGTTCTGATGGCAGCCATATTCCAAGGAAGGCCAATTAACAGCAATGTGGATCTGCCTCCACCTCCTTCCACAGGCTACTATGGAGAGGACCCCAACTGCTTTCTCAATCTCCCCCTCCCTCCTGCAGTTCAACTTTACATGGCAATGATTGACAGGAATGACAACAGGTGAAGAGTGGCCTCTGCTTCATGTATTGCTCTGAATTGACTGCTGTTTCTCACGGCCAGCAGAAAACTAACAATGTATTTGGCACCTGCTTCATTATCGTATCTTCAGGGAATTTGAGGGCAAGGAGTGTAAAGAATGATTAAACAGTCTCATGTTTAGAGCAACATTCATATAAAGGACAGATGGGAGGAGAAAAGATTTTGCACTGTATCTGAAAACAACCTCATTAAAAAACAGAGGATTTTATCTATCTGGTATCAGTACACATCTGCACATCAAAATGGAATAAATGCTGGGTTGATTAGACTAACCTTCTCCAACTCGGAGACACCCCCCCCCCCATGTGGCAGGCTTTAATTTTCATAATTCCGAACTTCATTCGCATAATTCCTTAATATCAAGAAGTAATGGATGAAAACTTATCAAGGAAACATCCAACCTAGAACTAAGGAGAAATTTCCTGACAGCGAGAACAATTAATCAATGGAACAGCTTGCCTCCAGAAGTTGTGGGTGATTCCAACATTGAAGGTTTTTCAAAAAGAGAGTGGACAAACCATTTGTCTGAAATGGTATGGGGCCTCCTGCTTGAGGAGCAGATTGGATTAGAACAAGGTGTCAAACTGGTGGCCTGCATGCCGGATGCATCATGCACAGGCCACGCCCACTCCAACTCCGCAAAGGGAAAAAACATTGCGATAAGTCAAGACAGCAACTTTTCCCTCTTATACCAGAGGAACAAGGGTTGTTTCAGAGAAGAAGAGAAAACCACAAGTGTTTTGTACAGAATCACAAAGACTAAACAGAATGACAAAACGTCAGGAATTATGAAAACACTTTATGATTAATAGTTATAGGATTTAAATTGCAAGAAAAAGCTCTGTAAAATTAATTAAAGTAAAACATTTAATTAAATATGAATTCTTCACATCAAAGTTTTATTTTTGAGAAAGAGGTGGGGAAAACACAAAGCCTAAATTCTGAGTTCTAATTTAACTGGGCTTAAAATCTAATCTTTGTTTTGTAGCAAACTGAAGACGTATCTAAGTGGTGTGCTGAGGTTTTTGTTTGTCCTTAACAGTCTTTTGCTATTCTCTGAATGTCTTGGACTACTCAGTCAGCATGGTCATGGTAGTCTAGCACACCTGGAAGGTACAACGCTGGGAAAAGATAATTTAGCAGGTCCAAACAAACAAGCAAACAAACCTTCCACTGTATTGCTTACAGCAATTAATTTTCACTAATGCAAGATATTCCCAAAGGAGCAAAAGAGAATTAATCAGCATACAAAATCCCTGATGCTCTCCTTTGGCACAGCTTACCCAAACTGCTCAAACTACAGCTGCCTCTGATGGAAAAAATGCAAATGAAATTTTATTAAGCGCAAACATATTTAAAAGAAGCTTTAATAGCTCTCCATTTTTGTTATTTTGAAAAGCAATCTAAGTGTCACATTCCAAGATATTAAGACATCAGGGTAAGGCAGAGTACCATAATCTGGTTGTGCTTTATGGGAGTTACAACTCATTATCTGGAGGAAGAAAATCTCAAGTTATGTTTGCAGTGCTAAAATGTTTCACTGCACTTATCAATGCGCTTTTTACCATCCATGCATCCAAATTTAAATTGTATGCAGCTTTGGGCAGAAATGATTTGGTGAGCCTTGCCCTTACAAAACCAGTTTGCTAAAGCTACACCAGATCTGATTGGTGTCAAACTGGGAGAACATGTGACAATTGTACTTCTTGCCCGATATGTATTTCATCTTGATGCATATCCCATGCATCAAGGAAGATCTAACATAAAGTTTCTACATAAGACCGGCATAATGTCAAAGATTAACACTAAATACATTCCTGTATTGAGCCCCACTTACATCAACTGACATCTTCCTTTCCAGCTGTTTTTGCCAGTACTATGTAATTACTAATAATTCATGGGTAAATTACTAATTACTACCAGTAATAATTTACCCATATTATAAACTGAATACAGGTAAGTCCTCTATTTACCACCAAAATGGAGCCCAAAATGTCTGTTGCTAAGTGAAACATTTAAGTGACTTTGCCCCATTTTGCGACCCTTCTTGCCACAGTTGTTAATTTAGTCAAACGGTTGTTAAGTGAATCTGATTTCCCCATCGACTTGGCTTGTCAGAAGGTCATGCGAGGGGATCACAGGACCCCGGGACACGGCAACCGTCATCAATATGAGTCGACTGCTGAGAGTCTGAATTTTGATTACATAACCACGGGGAATGCTTCTACGGTCATTAAGTGTGAAAACTGGTCACAAGAAGACACGTTTTTCAGTGCCGTTCAGTGGTGGGGTTCAATTTTTTTTATTATTGGTTCTGTGGGCGTGGCTTGGTAGACATGGCAGGGGAAGGAGACTGTCAAATCTCTAGTCGGAAGTGGTATTTGCCGGTTTTCCATACTCCAAATTTCCGCCACCGGTTCTCCAGAACTGGTCAGAACCTGCTGAATACCACCTCTGGTGCCGCTGTAACTTTGAACAGTCACTAAACT
The DNA here is from genome assembly GCA_015471245.1 of Laticauda colubrina. Taxonomy (NCBI): domain Eukaryota; kingdom Metazoa; phylum Chordata; class Lepidosauria; order Squamata; family Elapidae; genus Laticauda; species Laticauda colubrina. Next base: position 783,456 of record BLBF01000005.1, read on the forward strand.
GTTGCAAGCCAAGGCCTACCTGCACATGAAACAGACTAAATGCGGGGAATTTGGCAAGGATAAGGGAAGGGGGGGGGGGGGGGGGGGGGAAATGTTGCAGCAATTCTCTTCCTTCTCAAACTTTTCATTGCTTCTGATCAGTACCTGCCTTCTCCCCCATTGCAGCTGCTGAAGTCTTACTGCTTGCTGCTGTTGCTGCAGCTGAAAAGGTCAAGCTGACAGAGGCCGCCCTGGAGAATCTCGCTGGTGCCAGCAACTTCAAGGCAGTGGAGGGAAGGATATTGGGGAGTGGGGAGAGTTTTTGTGTGTGTGTGTGTGTGTGTGTGTGTGTGTGTGGAATAAGCCTAATTGACTGAGACATTCTCCAGCAAGGATCAGCTGCACAATTCCTGCTCTGGATACTGAAAAAGGAAGAGAGAATGAATGTAAAGGGAGTCCCACCCCTCCCCTACTCTACACACATGTGCACGCATATACATATGATGTCATTTTTTCTTACAGCACCTGCTGCCACTGCTGGGACCAGAAGCCATGAATATATAGCATTCCTTCCTTTAAACATCAGCTCTCCCATCCTTCTGGGAAGCATGGAGAGGAAAAAAGAACGTATAGAAGAAACCTGTCTGCTGACCGCGGCAAGAATTTTGCTAATGAGAGCACAGAGAACTGTGCTGGTTGTGTATAACTCGGTGCATGGTGCAGAAGACCACACTCATCTCTGGGAAAGGAATATTCGATCACCAAGCCCTCTTTTTCAATTCTTTAGAATATGTATTATGTCCATACCCTCCAGTTAACTAGCAGAACCCAAGGACATCTAGAACAGGGGTCTCCAACCTTGGCAACTTTAAGACTTGTGGACTTCAACTCCCAGATTTGCTGGCTGAGGAATTACGGGAGTTGAAGTCCACAAGTCTTAAAGTTGCCAAGGTTGGAGACCCTAGATCTAGAACTCGAGAAGCATTATAGGATGACTTGGTAAAGATGGAAGAGTTCATTGCTGCAATGTTTCTCAACCTCAGCAACTTTAAGCTATTTGGAATTCAACTCCTAGAATTTCCTAGCCAGACACAGGTAACCACGACTGGCTGGGGAATTCTGGGAGTTACGCTCAAAACAGCTTAAAAGCAGTGAAGTTAAGAAACACTGCATTATTATAGAATTTTAAATCTGATGACTTCACTCCTGCCCATCAAAATATATTTGGCAGAACCCTTCCCCTTTCTCCACTTGTTTCTGTCTGCCCCCATCAGATCTAAGCAGGAGAGGCATGCCCCCTGTGTGGATTAAGGATACTCATCTAGAGCAGGGGTGTCAAACTTGATTTCATTGAGGGCCACATAAGATTTGTTTGACCTCGAGGAGCTGGGGTGGGCATGGCTAGCTCAACATCACTAGTGATGGGGAGCGCATGTGTTGGCCCGAGCGCCCTGCCAGAGAAAATGGGCTCCTGAGCTCTGTTTCCAGCTGCTCTTGCAACCCGCTGCCAGTGAAAACGGAGCTCACAAGAGCTGCACGCATTTCCAGGGTGCCCCTGTAGGTCAGATCTAGGCATCCCACAGGCTGGATCCAGCCCACAGGCCTTGAGGTTGATACCCCTGATCTAGAGGGACCCAAGAAATTGAAATTTTCTGTCACAGAGAAGCTCTAATCCTGTTGGCCTTTCAGAAAGATCTTATGAGCTGAGATTTTTTTGTGGTAGAGAGGTCAGGAAGGTTTTTTAATTTACTCTTGATAGGCTGTGCTTGATTACTATTTTATGTGTTTTTTAAATTATAGGTTTTTCATTTTTTCCTTCTATCTGTATTTGGTCTTGTAAGCTCAGAGTTGCCATGGTGGGATAGACATCTATAAATGAATTATAAATAAATAAATGTATTATTTATCTTTTTTTTCCTTTGATATTCTAATGCTTTTAAACCACTCATAGTCTTCATCATATCCCTCTATGGAAAGAGATACTCATTTTAAGTATTTTCTCTGTCCCTGTGATTTCTTATTTTGGCTCAGCATCTAACAAGGGGCAGATACAGTACAGTTTCAGAGGTACCTAGGAAGATTCCAGGATTTTACATTGTAAAAAGATATTTCTCATAAGTTCAGTTAGGTATGGGAAATAATAAGTTGCTATTAAATTCTAATTCCCATCAACTTCAGATGGGGCTGATGGGATTGGGAGTACAAAAACATTTGGAGAATGGGAAAACTCTCTTGCAGTCAACTTCATGGACAAAGTAGCCCAACCCAGTCATATAATGAGCATTCACCAAAACAATTCTTAACGTCATTCATGCCAACATTAGAAATCTGCAAATGATAGATGCAAAATAAGCAGACATTCCAACTTCAAGCTTAGCAACAGGCAGCAAACTCATCTATTCCTATGAGATTTTAGCTATTAAATTGAAAGGCTCAATCAAATTCTGCTAAAATGTACAGCTTCATATTTAAACAAGAACTTTAGAGCCACAATTGGGCACAATTTAGTGGGAAATGTTTCATTTTCAATTTCAAAGCCAAATCTGATGACTTCAAGTGTAATCATTTTCCATGCACATGCTTTACCATTCACCCCTATATTTCATATGAAGACATAATGGAGGTATGGACATTTGTTATGGGTATGCACCAGAATCTGATGAGTGTCAGGAACCACAATGGAAGCTTCAAGGCTGTAAGTTATGCCAATGGTAAAAAGGAATGTTTCCCAATAAACAAAGAGAAAGAATTCTACATTGTGACCAGCTTTCTTGGGGAAAAGAAAACAATGAGATGCAAAACAAGCAAGCAAACAAGAAAGAAACAGCTTTTACTCTCATTCTCTTCACTTCCTTATTGAAGTTTAATACACATTATTGTGGAGCTACCAGTGTTAAGAAAATTGCTGGATAAACACTTGTGTTAAACTCAGCGGAATGGCTTCATGCCAAGCATAATGGTAAAGTTCCCCAGTTGTGAAATGAGCTGTTTTTACACACCAAAGTAACCACACAGCAGGCCTGTGGAGCCTGAAGACAGCTGACAGAGATGACTGTGGCCATCCCCCTGTTGTACAGACAGCCACCCAAATACCAACATCTGCTGTGGCACAATTTACTTTTTACACAACATTTAGCAAAACAGTGTCTTACGACTGCAGCATCGTTAAAAAAGAAGGAACAACAAATAAATCGCTAAGACGGGAGTCTCATCAGACAATCCCAAAATTAAAGAGCAGTTTTTCTTATGCGAGTTGAGCTTCGGATTCAGATTTATTTTTTTTTACTTCTCAAGTCTTAAGCAAGAGAACTGGTTTTATTATTACTTAAAAAAAAAAAAGAAAGAAATTAGGAGGGGGGGAGGATTAGGGAGATTGGGGGGGGGGGGGGAGGAACCAAAATGCAAAAACCAAATTTCTATCAAGTGTGACAAACATAATCCATCATTACAGTGAAAATTACAGTTTGGAAGAGAATGAGGTTGATGCAATCGGCAGAAAAAACAGATGTTGATCTCGACCAGGTTCAGCTTTCTCTTTGTAATTCTAAAGGATGAAAAGGATTATACAGTATGACTGGAAGCATTTGCAGAATGAGGGAAGGCAAGTTGGAAGAGAATAATGCCTATTCTTTCATCAAACAACCTAAAGACTTTAATTTGTGAAGTAAGGAAGTTGTAGCTAGAGTTCTCAGTTTGGAATAAACTTTCTGACAGTGAGAACAATCAACCAGTGGAACAGCTTGCCCTCGGAAGTTGTGGGAGCACCATCAGTTGAGACTTTCAAGAAGAGATTGGGCTGCCATTTGTCAGAAATGGTCTCCCACTTGGGCGGGGGGTTGGCCTAGATGACCTACAAGGTCCCTTCTAACTCTGATTATCTGTAAATCTGAATCAATATATTAAAGCAAAGAAGGAAACCCGAGCTTGTATCCACAGCTGTTGCGTAGGTGGCCAGCCAGGTAATCGTTCAAATACTCAGGAGTGTTCCTTTGCACACACAATATTGCCACAGAAATGGCCAAGGCAACCTACAGAGCAAGACATAGGAAGATGGAAACTCTCCCTATCCTGATTGACTATGAAAGATCACACACTTTCCAAAACTTAATTTGCACAGGCATCCAAGTACAGAAAAACATGCAAATTCCATCTGAAGATTCATCAATATTAAAATCGCAAACGTCCAATGCATGCCAATATTTGATGTTCATGATTGTCTATTCAAATGGATTTTATCCTGGACGCACCTCAGTGTTCTCAAATGTAGTAGTATCTCAATAAACCTCAGGACTGCTAACTACTAAGACATGTAAAAGCAAAGAGTCTGAAAAACATGTGTGTTTTTTGTTTTAATTCTTTTGAAATATGATGGTAGCAGATAGCAAAAACATTCATAAATGTTTTTGAGGTCAAAAGTTCTGACCCCAAATGCTCTCTTCTGACTGAGAAAAGATACTCCAACTGCACAACAGATGTTCAAATAGTTCATTCCAACATTGTACCACTTTGAGTGAAACTGTAATAAAACTTCTGAGGTCAAAATATTTGGACCTCAAAACATTTTGCATACTATTATTGGCTAGTCTGTGCAAAGTGGAAAAACATGAGTTGCTTGATTTTCTTTATATCTGGCCTTAATTTTGTTTAAAAATCCAATCTCAAATTCAGCTTCCTTCTCCCCATTCTGCTTTCTTGAACTTGCTCTAAAAGAAGTATACAAGCCACAAAGACACACCAACATGTTTATAAACTTAATCGTATGTTCCTTGAATGTAACCTTTGTGCTGCAACAAAAATAATGAATATGGTAACTATAATAGGTGTCTTGGGAGCCACCACAAAACAACTGCAACACCACTTGAATACTGTCAGCATTGACCATCAATTCACCATCAATCAATTGCAAAAGGCAGCTTTACTAGGAACAGCTTATATTCTGCAACAATATCTCTAACACCGTAAAACATCAACATAATCATAAAAAGGTTCTTGGGAAAGACTTGATAAGCAGACAAAATGCCAAAGCCAGTGTGAACATCTGGCTGACTATGCAAAGGACCACAATAAATAAACAAACAAAATAGGGTAACACCATGTAATTTCAGGGCGATTGCCTGCTTACCAACAAGTTTCAAATTGCCAAGTAATGTGGTACAGTAGCTAATGCAGTCCAAACAACATCTTGTTCAAAACACAGCTGTAATAGTGGAATGGACTCAAATAGAATTAAAAACCCTGCACAGGAAGCCCAGAAAAATAATGACAATGAAACATAACTTTCATCTGCAGTAATGTTGATAGAGTCTATTGCCAAGGAAAATAGGTGAATGTAGCACATTGCAAGTACAAGTATACCAGAGAGCTGAAGTAGAAGAACAAATCCACAGGAAGAATATCTGAAGGACAATGAACAAGATGCACTGTAGCTGATGAAGGCTTACTAAGTACTGGAGATAATTTTGTGGATCAAACTGGTTTACAAGAAAGTTCAAATGGAGAAAACAGACATGAAAAGACAAGTATTACATGCCCAGTAAATTTTAAAAAAAATCAGGCAAAGTAGATAACAAGACCTGGCAATGGCTAAGACCAAGAAAATTGAAGAAAGAGACAGAGTGGCTAATTCTGGTTGTAAAAGACGAAGCCTTAAGAACAAACGCATACAATGCCAGAATCGAGAAGGCAAGATAACACAACAAATGCCACTTCTGCAAAGAAGCTGAAGAAACAATGGGCCACTTAGTTAGCTACTGCCAGAAGACTGCATAAACTACTACAAACAATGCCATGACAAAGTAGCAACAATGGTGCATTTGGAAGATCTGCAAGAAGTACCATTTGCCTGCAAGCAAGAACTGATGTGATCACAAAATAGACAAAAGAAAGAAATGAAAAACCAAAGTGATCTGGGACTTCAGAATTCAGAAAGACAAATACCTGCCATATAATCCTGCAAACTTTAAAAATTGTTCTTGAGAAAGACAAAAAAAGTGGATGTGGCAATACCTAGAGACAACAAAATAGAAGAGAAAGAACTGGAGAAAGTTACAAAATACAGGTGATCCTCAACTTACAACAGTTCATTCAATGACCAAAGTTACAACAACACTAAAAAATGTGACTTATGACCTTTGCAACATCCCCATGATCATGTGATCAAAATTCAGATGCTTGGCAATTGGTTCATATTTATGACAGTTGCTGTGTCCCAAGGTCACATTATCAACTTTTGCAACCTTCTGACAAGCAAAGTCAGTGGGGAAGCCAGATTCACTTAATAACTGGATTGCTAACATCAACTGCAGTGTTACACTTAACAACTATGGCAAGAAAGGTTGTAAAATGGAGCAAAATTCACTTAACAAATGTCTCACTTAACAACATAAATTTTGGAGTCAACTATGGTCATAAGTCAAGGCCTACCTGTGTACAGACCTGCAGATGTACAACTGTGGCAGCAGAATTACAGAATAATAGAGTTGGAAGGGACCCTGGAGGTTTTCTAGTCCAACCTCTGCTCAGACAGGAAACTCTATCATTTCAGACATGTAGTTGTCCAATCTCTTCTTAAAAATCTTCAGTGTTGGAGCATCCACAACTTTTGGAGGCAAGTCATTCCACTTATTGTTCTAACTGTGAGAAATTCCTCCTTAGTTCTAGGAATACACCAATAATAGTAAAACATTTGTAGTACCACTGTAGCATTGACCAAACCACCATCAATCAATTGCAAAAGGTTGATTTTCCAGGAACAACTTACTTCCTATTATAACTTTTAACATTGTTAAGCAACAACACTTGCCTATTCCAGATCTTTGGGAATGACTTGATAGGTGGACAAAAATGACAAATTCTGTCTTAACATCTGGCTGATGTGAGACCAATAATAATGATAAAAATAGGGTCTTTCAAAATACCTGTTAGGGTGGTAGCTGTTCAAATTTGTGGGGGAAACCTCATTAGACAGGGAAAGAAGATATGGGTGTAGAAAAGGCATGCTTCTTAGCAGTTTCTATTTGATGGAACCTGCTAGATTGTGGCAAAAATAAAGAAAATATACAAAAGAAAATATGTCAAAAGAAAATATGTCAACTCATATTAAGAAAAAACTTAAACCAAGAACACAAAAGTCATACTTGAAACAAAACTTCTCAAACTCTGGAAGAATGGGTTGCATTTTTTAAAAAAGCTTATCAGGCTTGTGTAGACAAGCCAGGAGCAATGTCAGAAACCTGCTTCTGCTAAACTAAGTTAGGGCCTGTTCATGATAAGTAGGGGAACAAAACCTCAAGTGAATTTTGAGAGATAGATCGAGCCGTCTTAAAACCATACACTAATCACGGCAGGGCAATAATTGGGGGATAGTATCCTGCTAGCCAGTATGTTCATTGTCACTGGAGTGTCCATATAAGGGTACTGTATATACTCATGTATAAGCCCTTACGTGGATTAGATCACCCTTAAATTTGTAATCAAAATACCACAGAAAATGCACCACCCCCAGATTAAACAATCTGCATTTTTTCATGGTATTTTAGTTAAAAATTTGAGGAGCAGCTTATCTGCAGAGTACTTCAAAAAAAATATTACTTTGTATAATGAAGATACGTCTATCTGTGGCTAACCCAAACCTGATTTTTTGGCTATACCTTGGCATCTGAAATTTCACCATGAGCATACATGGCACTAGCTTGATACCCGTGCTTCACTACGGAAATATGTGGTCAGGCTTAGTTTTTGGGGAGGAAAATAAGGGGAAAAAATTGTGCCTCTGCCTACCAGCATCCATCGGTATTCATCTGGCTAGTGTCCTGTCAGTGTGAGAGAGTTGAGGGCTATTTGGAAAGTGAAACAGTATTTGCTGTATGAGCAATGAGACAGCAAGAAGCCTGGGCGTGGCTTAGCTCAACTGTTCTGTAGTAAAGCTGCTTGCTGCTGTGAAAGTAAAACTGAAACTCCTCTCCTCTGCTTGTGTTTTGCATTTGGAACAGATTTCTCTTCAGGTGGGGAGGGGGAGTAGAACTCCTTAGCATCAGTGCATATTAATAATAATGTATGAAATACTAATGCTCTGATGCTCATTTTGAAAAATCCTTTCTTAGAAGCCAAGAGGAACATACATGCCAAATTTCAAGTCGCCTTGTAGGCTTTACGGTTCTGGAGATTTTGTGATGATGAGTGAGTGGTATTTCGCTTTTATATATATAGAAGATTGATGGAAGTTCAATATGTTTATCCACTATTTTAGAAATGAAAAGCATACATTTAAATAATAATAATAATTAAACAATGGCCCACTTCATTACAAGTTTTTGTTGCAATGGATTGCAATCAGTTAAATTTATGCCAAAATACATCTGTTGATCTTCAAGATGCTTAAAGACTCCATTAACTGTGTTGCAAGAAACAACCAATACATTATTAAACAAAGATCTCAGTCTAGTTCTGTTAGGCCTACAGAATTCTGTCTCAAGTGGTCTTAAGAAAAATCCAACTCTTCCCCAAGAGTTAAACCCAAGCTTTGCAAAGGCATTTTAACTAATACATAGCCATGGTTTTACCTAAAACTTCTTGGTACACTTATAGTTCATTAATAAAGTCTGTCTTTTGGACAAAAAAACTCCATTGAGGAAGCACATTTCAATCGACAGTGGCCAGATATGAATGTAAACAGTAATGGATTCTGCACTGCTGACCACCAGTATTTGTATCAGCTCGTATTCCAACCACAGAAATCCATGATAAAACACTGACAGAGAGTATAGTAGTATAATATGAAAGATACATATGCAACACAAGCTTGCGTTTCTGAACAACCACAACCGGTTGTAGGCCATTTTACATCTAAAATGGAGCATGGAAAAATGAAGACTTTGGGACCACAAGAAATCCTTCCAAAGTTACACCCTGCTAGCCAGACTATGGAACAAATCACTCACCAGGGTGAGGTACCAGAGGACAAGTTTGTGAGGAAGCAGTCTCTTCGACAATTGGCAGAGGTGCAGAAAAAATGCTGTGTAACTATGGAAACTCCAACATACGTCAAGAGGGCATCACATGAAATAGGCTTTATTCAACTCACTTGTAAAATGCAAAAACTCATCAATCTTCCATTCATACATATACAGACTCCAAGGCAATGGTTTCAGCACTGCGTCTACTACACGTTAGTCTGCTGCAAAAAGGGTTAAATGATGCCTTGAGCAGCTAAGCTTGGTTGAAGGATGCAGCATTGATCTCTTCTCTGCTTCCGTCAGAGCTTCAGCCTAGGCTTGCAATAAATCTCTCATGAGCTCAACAGATTCAAGGTCAGAGTTCAGATGCTGCTATAACTGCAGATGTGAAAGATGCTCTCATGATGACTATGATTAGCTACTGCAGACTTCAGCCACATTTACATGTCTTTCTCCCTCCCTTACAACAGAGTAATGGACTTTTCACTCATGTTTGTCAACCTTTGAAGGCGAAGGCATCTACGCAATGTTTTCATTACAGCCTTGTCAGATCTCAGCCCTCACACCTTCCTAGCAGACTCTCAGCACAAACATTATCCTGAGAGCAGAGTAAGAATGCACTGAGATTGTTTCAATGAAGCTTTGCCAATGCTGACAAGCATGGGAAAATTTCATTCTTATCCCCAAAGTACAAATCCATTCCTGATCTCAAACATAAGAGAATGAAGTGGCTGGGATCAACATTAATGAGGATCTCCCATGTGTGCAAATATGTGTGGTCTTGGTCCTGGGAAGTGACTGTATAATTCTTTTTCTATCTAAGCTGAATTATGTTTCCAACTTGAATCCAGAAATGAATATTTTTGCCTCAGTTATCAAATCCCATGAGAGGAACAACACCTGACCAACACATAGCATCTAACTTCTGTGGCATTTACGAGAATGAGAAGGCTAAACAAGCATTCTTGAAATGAAAGTAAAACAGGACTACAAACGTGTCTGAAAATAAGTTACTAAGCTTCAGAATAAGGTAAAGTGCATCTAAAAGGATTGTCATGTACAATATAGATGTATAAAGGAAAGAGAGAACCAGGAAGGAGTCCCTTAAGAGTGATATAGGATGAGACCATTTAAAGGTGGCTTCTTTCGGGGGCAATTTGTTCTCCTAAATTGGTTTTGAAAGTATAACATAAAAATCTAGATGCTAGACTGAAACATTTATTTATGATGTCAACATATAGAAAGTATTTAAAAATGCTGAAAGCTAACTTTAGAGTCAAAGAGACCAATGATAAGATATTAACTAAGTGTTATTACTAAAACTAGACAGAGATAAATTTTAGTCTATGAAGGTTTATTCAGGGAGTGTTCGAGCCCAACATTTTTGCTGCTATACGAGATGTTTGTTAAGTGAGTTTTGCCCCATTTTACAACCTTTCTTGCTGCAGTTAAGTGAATCATTAGGTTAGTAACAAGATTGTTAAGAGAATCTGGCTTCCCCATTGACTTTGCTTGTCAGAAGGTTGCAAAAGGGATTATATGATTCTGAGACACTGCAATTGTCATAAATATGAGTCAGATGCCAAGCATCTGAGATCATGAGGATGCTGCAATAGTTATTAAGTGTGAAAAACAGTCATAAGTTACTTTTTTCAGTGTTTGAACGGTCACTAAATGAACTGGTAAGTCGAGGACTACCTATGCTTGTCGAAAGAAGCAGTTGCCATTAGAAGCAACTTTAATGCATTCTCCACTTTTGCAAAAATACTCAGAGAAAAGTTGAGAACAGTTGAGAGTTTGTTTATTAAATCTTTAAATCTTTTGCCTTCAGTTTAATATCCAGCATTCATAAGATCAGGCTAACACTGCTGCTCCAAGAAAAATAACAAGCTCTTTTCTTGAAGGATGCAGGAAAGCCATAAAAATTATAGTACAAGGCCAAAACCATTAGCAGAATGTTTATGTTCAAATTAGCAACATTGGATGAATGGCCAACTTCATTTTAGCAATGAATGTTTGCATTGTCATTTGCTTTTTTTTATTTTGAAAAAGGAAAAATATGCTATTCTATTCGACTATGTTTCAATGCTGGAAAAACTGTAACAGAGGAAGGAACTGTTCCACCAGCAGATAGAAAACCTACAAAATTCTTACCATAACTTTGGCACAGTGCATTTTTTACCATCACAACAGCTCCATTATGCTACATGATTTGTTTTTTTCTTCACAAATGTACCATCCTTCACTCTACCCCCTTCACTCCAAATGTTAGTTTTATCTTTCTTTATTAAGTTAAAGGATTGGGAGAAGGATCAGTCCTTGCTTAGTAGCTGCTATGCTGAATGGACAGGCTAAACCATTGATTGTTATATCTATTTCTACTTCAAAGGGAACATACTTTTCTTAAAGTACATGTATTTCTTGGCCTCTGAGAACCACAGTGAAGTAACATAATCAAGAATGGACAAGGGCAAAATGTCAGCCTTCAGAACACTTCGGTGGAAGAATTACTTTTATTTTTAAAACTGTTATGTTAATTAAGCATGCCATAATTATTAATGCACCATTTTTGCTTGCTGTTCCCTGCATTGTACTTGTTGGTGTCTGCTCTAAACTTGTGCTGTATTGCCATCCTTGGAATAAAGAAAGAAATCAATGTAAATTTCAATCTGGATGATCGCAAAGCATTCTTGGCTTATTTATAGTCAGTCAAAACATTTAACCACAGCCTACCAAACAATGTCTTGGGTAATTCCGTGATTCTTCAAAATTTAGAATTTGTCTCTACTAATTTTTTACGTGCAACTTAGAATTTGTGAGGAGATCCTGGAATTGGATGTGTCTTCTATACTTGAATACTGTGCTCCAATAACTGCTCTCCAAATCAAACCCAATTTAAAAAGCCTTCTATTGAAAAATTCATTTCATTCACATAGTCTCCCCCAGCCTTACAGCTCTTGGGAACCTTATAGCTCTATGTACTTCAATACCCAGAATTCCCCAATAAGCATAGCACATGAAACGTGGAAGATAAAACTCATGAATCTGATGTCCAGATTTGGAAAGCTACACTAGACTGTTCTCCCTTTTTTAATCATCTGCCTATATAAAATACTGCTTTTCAAAAATATTTATAATATTCATAATCTATTTTTCTATTGTGGAATCCCAAGCAATAGATACGAAGTGATAGCTGATCTGCTATCCAAACCTAGTTGTTTAATGTCAAGAAGTTCCTGTGCCTTTCTAGATCTTTCATATAAAAATGCTGTTGTAACACAAGGGGAAATGTACATAGCAAGGTTTATTCTTTGGTTTCCAAAACACTCTACTAGGTTTTATTTCTGTACAGACAATAGGTAAGCAAACATATGTCATTAAATCCATCAAGGGGTGAGGGGAAGGAGAGAGACAATAGGTGTACTCACAATTGCAAATTTGGATTGCTTTAATTCATTTAGAACTGTAAATTTATTTATTTTTTTTTGCAAAGGACTGAATATTCTCAGATTTTATTTCAGTATTTATTTCAGTATGTATGTATGTATGTATGTATGTATGTATGTATGTATGTATGTATGTATGTAT
>BLBF01000005.1:795986-809749 GCA_015471245.1 Laticauda colubrina
TATGTATGTATGTATGTATGTATGTATGTATGTATGTATGTATGTATTTAAAGACTTATATGGCTGGCCACCTTACAAAGCACAACTCCTGGTAGCGCAAAACCATAAAAGTCTCTCCCCAAAATCAGAATCTGGCATTTCAATCACAGTCTCCAATAAAATCCTCGAGTTCAACCTTACCCTATTCTCAATGCTTAAGGAAAGAGCAAGCTTTTTAGTTTTTAATTATCCAAAGGAGAGAATATATGTAACTTCAACTTGAATGTGGAGTGCTGGGTGCTCTCTGAGCTGGTCTACTTGCAGACATTTTTCAATTGATTAAAACCCATGTCACACTGCACCAACGGATGCAAAGAGGATGTAAAACGGACAAAAAAGCTTGCCATCCGTTGGAAAACGCGATGCATCCGTTGTGTACTCACTGCGTATGTCTTTCATATGCTCTATCCGTCAAACATCCGTCTACTGCTATTTCATCCGCTCAAAAAATTTTGAGCTGCACAAAACTTTTTGAGCGGATGAACTTTCCGCCGCGTACGATCTACATCCGCGACACATATAGGCAACAAACGTTCTATGTCCGTTGTCATCCGTTACACGTCCGTTGTATCCTCTCAGCATCCTCTGGGCATCCGCGAAACTCACATCTGCTCCAGTGGAAAGCGGAAAGAGGGAGGAAGCGAAACGGACGCGGAACGTCCACACAGCGTTAGTAGCACGGACATAGAAAGGATGAAAGCGGACGCAGCTCGTATATAAAGCATTAAAACGGACAAAACGTTCGTATATGGGACGTATCTTGGATATTTAGGATGTCTGGAGGATGCCTAGAGTATGTGGAAGGACACCTAGTGGAAAACCGACATTTCCTATAAAAAGGGGGAGGAAATCACCTGGATCTCAGTATCAGTCCAGCAGCCCTGGTGTGCAGACTTCTTCAGCCTTGCTCTTGCTCTTCCACATCATCCACTTATGTCCACCATGGATCATCGCACTCTCCTTTTGGTAGCCACCATCATTCAACACCAGAACCAAGCCCTCTTCAGACTGTTTCACCTTTTCTATGCAAGGAGAAGAAGGAGACGTCCAAGAGCTGTCTGGGTCCGAAGATGGATCAGGAGAAGAGTGGAGTTTGGACTCTATGACAAGCTGATGGTGGAGCTGAGGAATGAAGACACTCGTGCATTCCAGCACTTCATGAGGATGCCACCAGCCATGTTTGACGAAGTTGTGGAGCGTCTGAGACCCAGGTTGACCAAGGCAAACACCAAAATCCATCCCAGCCTGGATCCTGGACTGAAGGTGGCACTGACTCTGCGCCACCTGGCCTCTGGAACCACATACAGAAACATGCAGTATGCCTGGAGGGTGCCACATAACACCATCAGCATTGTGGTCAGAGAAGCGGTGCAGGCCATCATTGAAGAATACGTGGAGGAGCTCCTCCAGTGTCCCACCACTGAAGAAGGCTGGAGGAAAGTTGCAGAACAGTGGTATCAGAGGTGGAACTTCCCCCACACCGTTGGAGCCATAGATGGCAAGCACGTGGCCTGCAAAGCTCCACCCAACTCAGGGTCCAATTATTTCAACTACAAGGGCTTCTTCAGTATCATCCTCTTTGCCATGGTTGATGCTGACTACAAGTTCATGTACATCGATGCTTCAGGCAACGGGTCAGCTTCAGATGCCCAGATATACAACGCCAGTCACCTCAAGGATGGGCTGGAAGGCAACCTCATCATGTGTTTCCCAGATCCAGACCCCCTACCCAATGACACACAAGATGTGCCCTACACAAGCATGCAAAGGCTTAACCCTTTTTTCAAAGTTTTCACCAACACTTTAAGAAAAATAAGGAACCAAGTGTGTGAAGCAAAGATAACCTTTATTAATAACAAACTGTATGTCTTTATTAAAAAGCAAAATGAACCAAGTAAAGTGTCAAAGAAAAAGTGAACAGGTAACAACTCAGTCTCTGGCACTCTTTTCAGTCACTCTGAGGCATGCCCATGGTCTCAGATGTAAAGGGGCCAGGGACTGTGGAGGTGGCTGTTGCTGGAGTGCTGGTCTAAGGCACCATTGGGGTGCCTGGCCCCGAGAGTACAACAGGAGATGGTGTGTGCAGGAAGCTCTCAGAGAGCTGACTCAGTCCCGTGAGGTTGAGAGGCACTTCCTCAAGGACCTGGGATGTGAGGCCCAACACTGATGACAGATGTTCTGAGGAAGGGCTTGGCTGTGGGGTGGAGGAAGGAGGGGTGTAGTGGGGCTGTCTGATCTGCAGCTGGGTCAGCTGAAGCGTCTGTGGCATCTGAGGAACTTGGGTCTGGACTGGGAAAGGCTGCCACTGCTGTGGGAAGTCCTGGTAGTGGTAGGCTTGGTAGGTGAGGGGCTGTTGAAATCCGTGGAAGGGCTGTGACATCACCTGGGGTACAGGAGCAGACCTGGAGTGGGTAGGAGCAGGTTCAGCTGGGCTTGGAGGGTGGTGCAGAAGAGCTGTGATCCTCTCCTTCATCACCTGGTACTGGGCCTCAGGCAGGTCCATAAGGGTCTGGCTCACGTAGGTGATAAAGGGCTTGCGGTTCGAGGATGGTATGTCGAAGTGGACCAGCTGGGAGAGGAGATCTGTGCTGGCTTTGATTGTGTCCCTGATCTCCAAGAGGACAGTGTGGCTCTGTCCCTCCAGTCTGCCTCTCTGCCTGCTTTCTGTGGAGGTGGAGCTCGGGGTGGGGGTGGGTTGGTCTCTGGTGGCTGCTTCTTCTTGCTCCATCTGAGACAGGGGATCCTCCACGTCGTCCGGCATGGGGAGTGCAGCTGTCGTGGGGGTCTCTGTCTTGGGGCCCTCCAAAGACAGGTGGCTGTCTCCTGGCTGGAAGAGGAGTGGCCCTCTGTGGGCTGTCTGAGGGAGAGGGTTGACAGAGGGGCTGCTCCTCGGTGGCGGATCTCACCCTCCAGGAAGCTTCACCTGGCCATGACATAGGTCTCCCGGTCAGTGAGCTTGACAGCGGCCTGCCCGGATTTCTTCAGGTGCAGCTTGCCATACCAGGTGTGCATGTGCTTCCACCATCCAAGGAGTACATCTGAAGTGTAGTCCAGGCTCTCCGCCTTCTGTCTCCAAGCTGCCTGCTCTCTCTTGGTGTCGCAGTCGAGCCTGTTGCCCTTCCTCCACAGGTACTCATTCTCCCTCAGCCATTCCAGCACCTCCTCCTCATGGTCCTCGGAAATGGAGTACTATTTCCTCTCTCCCTTCTCCTTGCCTTGCCTCTTCCTCCCTCTGGCAGGGGCTTCAGGGCCTTCAGCAGCAGGGCTTTGAGGGCCTTGGGGCTGGTCCAACACAGCAGCATCACCACCACCAGCAGCAGCAGCAGCAGCAGGAGAAGCACCAGCACCAGCAGAAGCACCAGCAGCACCAGCAGCAGAAGCACCAGCAGCACCAGCAGGAGAAGCACCAGCAGCAGCAACACCAGGAGCACCAGGAGTAGCAGCAGAAGCACCAGCAGCTTCAGAGTCAGCACCAGGGGGTGGGATGGTGGTTCTGTCCTTCTTGCCAGGGCTGGCAGGAGTAGGCACAGGCTTCCTCTTCTTCCCCATGGTGTTCTCTCAAGATGTCTATGGCAGCAGGTCTTTCCTCTGAATGGTGACTGCTTGCGAGCTGCATCCTTTTATATCCACGGAGCTGACGCAATTCATCCTCCCCGCATGCACAGTGACCGCTTTGCATCTGCTACGCATCCGCTATGCATCCTATAGGCGTCTGTGATGCATCCGCGTCATCCGCTATGCATCCGCTCCTTCCGCTATGCGTCCACTTCGCTATTCTCCCCCGGAAGCCCTGGAGATGTGTCATTCGCTTCCATCCGCTAGGCTTCCTTCGAACATCCGCTTTACATCCCCGCTACATCCTCCCCACGTCCGTTCCTTTCTGTTGTTTTCCGTTCTGTTTATGCAAATTTGGGGCACTTTTGAGAGCGGACAACAACGGATGGAGCCACCCCTGAAATTTTGCTTGGCCGCTGTGTCCTTTTTGCATACGTTTTGCATCCGTCGGCCGGTGTGACCTAGCCTTAAGTAACATCATCGGTGCAAGGGTGGGGTTTGCTGCCTGTTTATATATAGTAGCTTGCCCTGTCAGTGTTGGTGGAAGCATGGTTCTCTCCTTGGAAGTTCCTTGATGAGAATTTTTTGTCCTGCTTGATTGTTTTGCAGGTATAGCTGGGTGTTGGCTGCTGGAGGGAATGTGTTTTGGTCTTTTTTCCAGGAACCCCCTACTGGTTCTATTAGTTTACTTACAAAGTTTTGGAGAGCTTTAATTTGTTTGTGTGCTAAGGTCATGCCATGTGGTTTTAATCAGTGGTGGGATTCAAATTTTTTTACTACTGGTTCAGTGGGTGTGGCTTGGTGGGCATGGCTTGGTGGGCATGGTAGAGGAAGGAAACTTAAAATCTCTAATCAGAGGTGGTATTTGCTGGTTCTCCAAACTATTCAAAATTTTCGCTGCTGGTTCTCCAGAACTTGTCAGAACCTGCTGAATACCACCTCTGATCATAATAGTCTGTTGTTTTTGAAGTGTTTTTTGATGCATGGTAAGTCTGGCATACAAATCAACTGAAGCGTTCTAAAACATCTTAAGTAAACCAAATGATCCAGCAGCCCAAGAAGAAAAAACAAGAGTTCATCTACAACATACAGTACAAGGACCATAATAGTCACTATGTAGGACCGACTGGCAGAAAATCAGTAGAACTCATATATCAGTCTGTTGATGGTTAATTTGTCTGAATGCAAAGCTTCCAGAAATTCCCTAGTGTGAACACAACCAGCGGTCAGAAAACACAATGAAAACACATGGAAGACTTAACAACAGTTTCATCTGAAAAACTGTGAGCACCCTAGACTACAAGACAATTCCAAAAACAATAGGGAATTTCTGGAAGCCTTGCATTCAGACAAATTAGCCACCAACAGACTGACAGAAATAAACTCTATTACATACTATTCAAAAGAGACGATACAAAGCTAAAAATGAAACAAAAAAGTTTTTCTTTTGGAAACTAAATCCAGACTAGACTAAACCAAACTAAGACTATTTTGGTAAAGAAACTACAATTGTCTTCCCCACACCAAATCAACAGATAACTCATATTATTTCATAGACCAATGGAAGAATGGCCAGCCTCTACCACAAGCTTCAGGAGTTCTTTCAGTTATTCCTTTTGTGAGTCAACGTGGCCACACAATGAACTTTAAGATGATTACTCAGTTTATCTGAGCTTCCACTGCACATGCCACAAGCTGAATAACAGCTGGATTTCCTTGCATCGTTCTCCTATAAACAGCATATAGTAACAATAAAACTGGCTTTCTTAGTCTCCTATAACTACTTTCATGTTTTAAAATGCTTTCCGTATTTACTTCTCTATTCAAAAACTCCTCTAACTGTTATAGCACTCTGCTCTTAACATTTGTGGTAAATCTGCTGTGCAGTATATTTTGAAGCCCACTTTTAAATAAATCTAACCAAAGTGTTTTGCAAGCCATATGTAAGCAAAACTTTACAACAAATATTAACAGACTACAAAATCAAATTTAGTTTTCCTCAGTTATCAGAAAAGAGAACTTTAAAAAAAGTTTCTGGGATGAAAGAAATTTTGACCTAGAATATGAAAAAAGAAGCAAAACAAAACTTTTCCATGATTGAATAGCACAATTATGACACAACTTCAAAGAAGGCCTATGTGCACAGACAACATGTAAAGCAGAATCACCAGCAAATTTATATGGGAGTAAAGAGTCCTGCAGTCAATACAGTTAAGTCTATGAATGTCAAATAAATTGGGTTAAAGCCAACTGAGAACCACAGAATATCCTGCAAATGGTTTTGGGCTCTGTATGTGGTCTTTGTCAGTCAATACCTTAGAAACAGTCACTTATATTACAGTTAACTGGACAAAAAAAATGCACATCGCCATGGAGAAATCATTCCTGTTCAAAACTGGTAAACTAGCCTGAGCTGGAAAAGCTTTTGTCTAGTTTCTGCCAAACCACCCAAAATTTGAAAATGCAATCTCAGAATTAAGGATATCCAGAAGTTTTCTCAGCCTAGGACTTTTAGCCTTTCACAGTAAACTCATGATGAATGACCTCTCTTCCCAACAAAGAACAGAAAAATACAAAACACCCTGAGGCAACTGCACTTTTAGGGCTGTTATGGTTTTAATAATGTTTTAAGCTGGCCTTTATTTTTTGTTTTGGATTTGTTATGCTTTAAGTGTATTAACAAAAATATATTAAAAAAAAAAAAAGGAAAAAAAATAAGGCAATTAAATTGGTCACTCTCCCTTACCCAGAGAATAAATCAGATAAAAGCAATTGCCTCAAGAAGTACCATAAAAATCCAAGAAATAAGAGGACAGCTTGCATAAAAATGTTTTAAAAGATGCAAAGTATAAGCTGAAATGCACTGAGCCCCACCTTCAAACTTCATGAGATTTTTTTTTTTTGGGGGGGGAGGGATACATACAAAAATGCTTCTCCCTACCATGTACCGAACTTCCTCACTTTTAGCAGCCACAAAACATTGCACCCTTGCTTTCCTTGTACTACAGAGCTTACGCCACATACTTTCATGCCTTATGTGTAAAACACAAGAAGCAGAGGAAGTCAGTTGTAACTGCTGCTGCTATTGCAACTCCAAGTCATTGCAATTCGGAGTCACAAGGCTACTCAAGCTCCATTGAAAATTGAACAGTTCATTCATAAGATCTGCAAACTGTTGGCTTGAGGTCAGAGAGATGACTAGTTTTTCCACAAGCAAAACATCTGCTATCCTGGAAGTAGCACTTCCTTTAAGTGACTGACTCATGACATTGCCAGGAACTACAAAGACTGACACAGAGGAAGGAGTCTCATTTCATTTCCCCATTTAGTGCAGGCAAAAGGCATATTGGAGGCCACAGTGGAAACTTCTTACACTGCCACACAGAAAGTTCTGCAATATATTTAGATGTTCAACCCACCCACTACTCCTAGCTTTGTAGAAAATTTGCATCCCCGCAATGGACATCAGGCAATCGCCAATCCAAGGCATTATTAAGTCCTGAATTTAATTAATTAATTTGAATGCCCAAATAAATGGTCATTGGAAGAAAACAGAGCCTTTATTTACTTCCTTGATGCAAAACTGAAATACTGAACTTCAAAGAAAAAGAAACTCTTAAGCAGGAACCCTTGTAAAAAGTACACATTTCTCATTGTTTTAATGAAATCTCAACTTGCTGGAGAACACCTCTCACCACAAAGTAGCAGTAGGAGCATCAGAAACTTTGTTGATGTTCCTAGCACTTCCTCAAGGTACAGAATAATTATTTTGCTTTGTTTCTCTTCATACTAACATACATGGCCTTTATCGAGTACAGGCAATGGGGCATCCTCCAAGCATCTATCAGATTTATATCCTGCTTCTTTTGACAGATTGTCAAGGTATCTTTTGTGAGTAGCTCAATATTTTCCTTGTCTTCCTTGTCTTTTAACTATTACACTACACTGCAATTCCCAAATGCCCCAGCCACCTCAGCTGATGGTCAATAATTGTACTTCAAAACATCTAGAGGCTACCCCATTGCCAACCTTATACATGGAATTGTGCACGTAAGCAGATATTAGAAATACATAAGCATTTTAGAATTTGAATGACTTCTATCTCTAACTCCCTTTTTTATGATTCTCTATTCCAGGGGTGCCAAACTGAAGGCCTGTGGGGCGGATTTCACACGCGGGGTGCTTAAATCTGGCCCATAGGGCCAGCCTGAAAATAGCAAAGAACCGGCCTGCGGTGTCTCTGCTAGCGAAAACAGGGCATGAAGGGGCCGCACCCTGCCCCATTTTCGGCCTGGATGTTCTCCTACATCACTCTGCTGGCCAAAATAGGGCATGGGGGGGTGCTGCAGGACACATCCATCACGTTTTCCCCCCCCTGCTCTATTCCCTTATATATACATAACTCTAGCTCAATGAAAGAGCTAAATTTAAACAACCACTTCTGCTGCACAGAAGACAACAATGAAGATCCTCTTATTTGATTAATTATGTGCCATCAGATCAGTGTCAACTCTTAACAACTATGCAGATAGATTTTCTCCAGGAGGATCTGATGCCAATCTCATTGGCAATATCTTCCAATGAGGCACCCATTGATGTTATAACTAAGACCATCCGCCTTGCTGCTAGTTGTCCTCTTCTCTTTCCTTCCATTTTGTCCAGCATTACAAACTTTTTCAGAAAGCTGTATCTTTGAGTAATGTATCTGAAGTATGATAATTTGAGACTTTGTGTCTTGAATGAGAACTCTGGGTTGATTTGTTCAATGATCCATTTGTTTGTTTTTTGAAATAGTCTCAAGAAACTTCTCTCACACCAAAGTTAAAAAGTATTAACTCTTTCCCTTTTGACTCTTCAAAGTCCAACTTTCACTTCCATACAGTATTATGGGAAAAAGGGCATTGGTACTTACCTGACATGCCTGTTCTCTTTGAGCTGTGAAGAGCATCCAGTAGTGGGAGGTGCTTCAGTCTCTGTATCTGTAAGGTAGGCTTAAATTGTGGAATGCTTCTCTTCCTCCAAGAAACTCCTCCTCAGCATTCCCCAGTTTTGGCAAAGACGAGAGAAATAAAGACCCTCATTCTTATTGCCCTACAATTCGTTGGCCGAAACAGGAACCCACCAGACAGAAAAGGGTGGGGCTGGATGCTCTTCACAGCTCAAAGAGAATGGGCGTGTCAGGTAAGTACCAATGCCCTTTCTCCCATGAGCTGTTCAGAGCATCCAGTAGTGGGACATACCAAAGCTTGGCCTGTCCTACAGGAGGGACTCTGTCTGGCCTGGAACCTCCTCCAAGTCACTGTGGACCCGTTGAAGAACTTTTCTGCCAAAGGAAGCCTCAGCAGAAGCAAACACATCAATTTTATAATGTCTAATGAATGGCGATGGGGAAGCCCAAGTCACAGCTCGACAAATTTCAGTTATTAGTGCCGGTGTGGCCCACGCTACTGATGTAGCGGCCCTCCTTGTTGAATGAGCTATTATGCCCCTGGGCACCTGCAGGGATTGAGTCTGATACACTTTCGCGATTGCAGCCTGTAACCAACGGCCTATTGTAGTGGGTGAGACTCTGGTTCCCTGAGTATTGGGCTGAAAAGATACAAATAAGGCTTCCATTTTTCTGAAGGGTGCAGTACGATTGATGTAAATTTGTAATGCCCGTCTCACATCGAGTCTATGCCATTTCCGCTCCATCTCTTCTGATGGTCTGGGGCAAACATTAGGAAGGATCAGTTCTTGTGCCCTATTAAATGCCGAGTTGACTTTGGGTATGAATGTGGGATCAGGACGGAGGACCACGCTGTCGGCATGGAAAACACAAAGATCTTGTCTGATAGACAAGGCTGCAATCTCTGAAACACGATGAGCAGATGTGATCGCTACAAGAAAAACTACTTTGTACGTTAGGAATTGGAGGGTTGACATTTTCAAGGGTTCGAAAGGGCCCTTAGCGAGAGCGATAAGGACCTTGTTAAGGTCCCAGGTGGGATAACATGCACCACTGGGGGACGTAAATTAGTGGCTCCTTGAAGGAAGGACCGTATGCGTGAGTGATGAGAAAGAGAATTTAAACCTTCGGAGGTGAGAACCGATGCCAAGGCCGCCACCTGTCTTTTCAGCGTATTAGGTGATAGCCCCTTATCAAGTCCCTCTTGTAAAAACTCTAGAATTTGAGCCACAGAAGGAGAGGTGGGATCAATTTGACATTTGGCGCACCATTTACAGAAGATGGACCATGTGGCATTGTAAATGCGCATTGTTGATGGGCGTCTGGTGGCTAGGATAGTGTCGATAACTCTGTTGGAGAGTTTTCGCTCTTCAAACCACTCCGCTCAACCTCCAGACGGTCAGGTGCAACCAATGGGGGTCCGGATGTTGAAGGGACCCCTGGGTTAGGGAAATCCTGTCTGGTGGGATTCTCCAAGGGGGCGATACGGAGAGACTGCAGAGGTCTGCAAACCATGGCCATCTGGGCCAGTAAGGAGCAACTAGAAGTAGTTCTGCCCTCTTGTCGAATAATTTCTGGATGACCTTGGGAACCAGTGGCAGTGGAGGGAATGCATACAGGAGCCCCGGGGACCAACGACAGCAAAGGGAGTTGAAGTTCTCCACCCCTTGCAATGGGTACCTGGAAAAAAATTTTGGGAGTTGAGTGTTGAGGGGGGAGGCGAACAGATTCACCACTGGCTGACAAAATATCCTGATCGCCTGTTGAAACACAGAGGGATGGAGGCGCCACTCTGATGGATTGATGGTGGCCCTGCTCAGCCAGTCTGCCTGTGTATTGGATAGACCTGAAATGTGCTCTGGTCTGATGGAAAGGAGGTTGTTCTCCGCCCAACAATACAGACGCTCCACTTCCCGCATTAGCTGTTTCGATTGCATGCCCCCGTTTATGTGAGCTTTGGCTGTTACATTGTCCGTCAGTATCAGTATGTGCTGACCGCATACCTGGGGAAGGAAGCTGCGGAGAGCCAGGTGTATCGCACGAACCTCCAGCCAGTTAATGCTGCACGACTGTTCTATGTTGGACCAGCAGCCTTGGGTTGTGAGCGATTGCACGTGAGCTCCCCATCCAGACTGGCATCAGTGGTGATGGTGAGTCTTTGTGGCTCCTTGAAGAGGCAGCCTCTGTTGATGAGTGGTCTGGTCTACCAGAGAAGGGATGTGCCAACCTTCGGTGGCACCCTGACCTTGTTTTTGGAGTTGCTTCGGCCGGAGCGCTGGTACGGCAGCAGGAACCACTGGAGGGATCTAGTGCGTAAGCGGGCCCAAGGTATGATAGAAATACATGAGATCATTTTGCCTAACAATTTTGATAGGTCAGCTAGGGACACCCTCTTAAAAGTCCTGATCTTCACTAATTGCTGAATGCTATTTAGTCTATCTGGTGACAGGTAAACTTTGCCTTCCTTGGTATCTATGACTGCCCCCAAGTGACCGCCCCCAAGTCGAGTCAATGGTGTGAACTGACTCTTCTTCCAATTTATTAAGAATTCATGGTCTTGAAGGGCTTGTAATGTGTTTTGAGTATCCCTGACTGCTTGACGGACGGAAGGTGATAAAATCAAGATATCGTCAAGATAACACTGGAGTTGTATGGGAATGTGCCTGAGATGAGCTGCTAGTACCTTCGTGAAGCTAGACTGAAGGGGAGAGCCACGTATTCAAAATGGTGGTTATTATAGCAGAATCTCAAGAAATTTATAGTGGGAAGGCCGAATAGCAATGTGTAGGTACGCCTCCATCAAATCTATGGACGTAAGAACGTCCCCTTTCCGAATGCCCAGTAATATCGATTGGAGGGTATGCATTTGAATTTGCAATATACTAAGAAACAGTTGAGACGCTTCAGGTCTAATATCGCTCTCCACCCCCCCGAACTTTTGGGTACCACGAAAAGGTGTGAATAAAAACCTCACCCTCGTTGATTGGAGGCTACTGGTTGGATGGTTCATATATCCAGTAGATGCTGGATAGCCGAATCCATGAGGTTGCATTTAATGGGGTCTCTGGAGAGGGGGCATAAAATGAAGAAATCTGAGGGAGCGGATTGAAACTCCAGCAACAGGCTGAATCTAACCGTATCTCTGACCCAAGCATCAGAAGTACAGGAATCCCATTTGTCGGCGAATAATTTAAAGTGTCTGCCAATGGGGATTGGGTCCAGGGAGTTATCTTGGATGCCGAAAGGACCGGTTTCCTGTTCCCCGAAAGGGCCTTTTGGATTGCCCACCCCTTCTGCTTCTGTCCGATGAGTCGGACCTATTTGATTGCTGCCCCGATCTGAATGCTGGGGGTCTCTGATATCTGGGTGAGAAGGACCCCTGATAAATGGGTCGAAAGGATGCCCTCCAAAAGGACTGGGAGATTCTAGGATCTGACCTCTGAAAAAGGGAAGGGAGAATTTTCTTTTTGTTATGTTTTTCAATTAATAGTGATTCAAGGGAAGGACCAGTCTTTTTCCCAAGAAGAGGGATGAGGCCAGCTTGGATTTGTGTTTGAAGTCAGTTTGCCAGTGCTTTAACTATAGTAAGCAACGCGCTGTGACATGTGAAATAATGGCCCTGGCTGAAAACTTGACTGCATGATAAGTTTCATCCGCTGAGAATTCATCCGCTGCAATAATCTTTGCAATATCTTGGTGCACTCCAAAGTTGGAGTTAGGAACATGTTCCTGTAAGAGGTGGAGCCATCTGATAGAGGAACGTGTGAAGAAGGCTGCTCTGATGGCCCACACATTAGACTGGTGGGCTCTATGAAGGGCTAGCTCACCCCATTTTTCCTCCTGTTTTAATGCCTCCAGCACATCACTGGGAATGGGAGAGGACGCTAACCCCACTATTTGCTCATCTATCTCGGGAGTATTCAATAATTTTGAGAATTCAGGTGCCAAATTGAAATATTTCCTGCCATACCTGGTGGGGGGGGGGTGTACACCGCTGCAGAGGCCAACTGCTTCTGTACCGGGTCCGAAAACAAAGGCGGAACCGGGATCACCTCTGCCTCCACTACCGGTTGGTTGAAGATGAGATCCCCTGGTCCTTCCTCTGAGGGATCAGGTATAGTGGACGTAGTTGACTTGTTTAGGCCTGCAATGTTCTTTGCCTTAAACAAGAGGGATCTAAAAAGCTGTGGCCAGAATAATCCTGTAAAAATGGGTTGGTCAGGAATAAGACCTTAATCCTCTGACATTTCCCTTTCCAAAGGATCTACACCTGATAGGGCCTCGCTATCATGCATTGACCCTAATTCAGACTCTTCCATTCGGTTAATTTGAACCAATTCATCCTCTTCTTCCTCCTCCTCCTCCTCCACTTTACAGGGTCTCCCCCTGTAAAGGTACCTGGGAGTAGTGCTACTCCGACCTGGGAAATGACCTCAGCGATTGGGACTCGTGATCGGTGGCCATGGGGTATTGCTTGGCCATGACAGTGTGTTGAAAACCTGCAGTGATTCCCTGGCGAATTGCCAGCTCCATTCAGGCTTTCATCCTTTCTGGGACTTCCTCAATGAGACTATCGCCTTGACGAAGGCCAGCAGCAGTGGGGGTGAATGTGGCCTCAGGAGCGCTTTGCATGGTCAGTGTCCCAGGCACTTGGGCCTGTTGGCCTTGGGGAGCCAAACTGTGCCTGGATGATAGGGAGAGATCTAGCAGGGGGAAGGATGTGAAGGAACAGATGGACTGGAGGAGGGAAAATGTTGGGGTACAGTCTGCATCTCTCAAGCATGCTTGTCTATCTCCTTTTGTAAGGCTTTGTGGCACCTTAAGGCATCCCTTTCTGAGGCCTTAGAAATCCCTTTAGCCTGCCTGGTTTTGTGGTGGGATTTTGCTTTTGCCTTTAAGGATGGTTTCTGAGGGGTGTTACCATCTGCCATTTTGAATCAAATTAGAATTGCAAGATGTCTGGTATAAGGTACAGAGAAGGTGGTTGGCACGCCCAGGGACTTGATCTGAGTCAAGACCAGTTGCCCTGATAATGAGCTTCTTGCCCCCCCCCCTTTTTATGTAAAATGAGTTGTATGTCTGTAAAATATTTTACTGAAATTAAAATATTATACTGCAGGATGATGTATTATTATTATTAATAATA
The DNA here is from genome assembly GCA_015471245.1 of Laticauda colubrina. Taxonomy (NCBI): domain Eukaryota; kingdom Metazoa; phylum Chordata; class Lepidosauria; order Squamata; family Elapidae; genus Laticauda; species Laticauda colubrina. The sequence goes on from BLBF01000005.1 coordinate 809,675, forward strand.
TGATTATTTTGATTGTTGCTCTGAAGGTTGTTAGGGATAACATTGTTCACCCTAACTGTTTTAGGTGAAATACTA
>BLBF01000005.1:809759-860364 GCA_015471245.1 Laticauda colubrina
GATCCCTGATTACTGCTTGGAAGCAAGACTGCATTGCTCGAACGGGAGAGACAACAACGGACTGATTTATGTGAACTGACAATAGGATATTCTATATTGGCTTTGCTAACTGAATATCCCTGAATGGACTGACTACATGGTAAATGAATAATGGACTGTTTTTGACTATGCTATAAACTTATACTGGAATAAAATATATTCTTGATAGCACAAGCGTATCTGTTATTTTTACTGTATGTTAATAAACATACAAACTTAGCTCACTCATTTATCTGTGTGCCTATCTGACTAACGCTGCACATTCTGTTTAGCTTGTCTACCTAACCCTGGTTGGGGAACCCAGGCTTAACAAAGGTACTGATATATAGAGACACCCAATATAGTGAAACAAGCCAAAACAGCCAAATTGCGAATGCCTAAGGCTCAACTTGATGATTGAAGTGGTCTTCAACAGCTTCCCTGCACAGGCTGACACAGGCTTGCTGTTGTGCCGCTGAGACAATGAGGCTGTGAGGATTGAGCCAACAATTCTCAAGTAATAAATATCCTCGAATGCAGACAAGCCAAGACGAGGATATAGTCATTTCCAGAATTTTGAAGGGAATCTGCTGCTCCGAGCAGAAACTACCTCACACAGCACAAGAAATCTCAAGCAGGTGCGCAGCCACGAGTTTTGACAGTTTAAAATGGCCTCCGGCCATTAAGGAATTTGCACGCTTCTCAAAGCGGCAGTTTCCTGCTCCGCAGACAATATGGCCGGAGATGTCTGTTAAACTGACGGCGGGAAATAGTGGAAGATAACACAAGACCGAAAATATCCATGACAGATAAGGCGTTCAGAAAGGGGGAAGAGTGATACGACTCGGTTTTTTTTTTTTTTTTTTGAGCTACGACTAATACCGTTAAGGCGGCAATCAAACAGGCAGAGGTAAAAAAAGTGGATGTGGAGAGGTGGTGTGGAGAAGCGCCAAAGCCTCCTGCCTTTTTTTTTTTTTTTGTGGGGCAATTGGCGCTTCCCTTAGACAAACCCCTCAGTCTAAAATTCAAGATTGGAATAGAGGCTAGAGATGACTGAACACAATTAAACCTGCTGAACACGGAATAATCTTTCCTGTTTCGGCCAAGGAACAACCACAAGCACTGCCTATTTCTCACGAGGCTGAGCTAAAACTGGGGAACACTGAGGAGGAGTCCCATGGAGGAGGAGTGTTCCACAATTTAAGCCCAGCCTACAGATACAGAGATTGAAGCACCTCCCACTACTGGATGCTCTGAACAGCTCATGGGAGAATCTATTTCTTGCAGAGTTTTAATCTTTGTAACTTTGGGCATCTGAGCATTTCCCCCCAAGGACATAATTGCTATTCTACACAATAGCAATTATTGATAGTGTATTGATATTGGTATCAATATCAATATTGGTATTGATTATTGGTAGTGTATTGGTAGTGTATTGGTAATTATTGGTAGTGTATTGATATTGCTTCCTGTCCCATTGATAACTGACCCTAAAAGGCAGAAGCATTCTATCACTTCAAAATATTGATTGTCAGTTCTAAGGATGGTTGCTGTACCTGTTATCATCAGTTTGGTTTTCTATATATTTTAGTCCAATTTTTCTCACTATGTACTTTGACTTCTATTAATAGGGCTTGCAGATCATTTGAATTTTAGCTATCAAAGTTAGTGTTATCAGCATAGCAGATTTTTTTGTTCTTTCAATTTATAATCTCACTCATCTTCTAATCCAGTTTCCATAATATATGTTCTGTGTATGTGTTCAATGAATAAGCATATACAGCCTTATCTCCATTCTTTTGCCAACCTGGAAACAATGGAAGTAATGTTTGTCCTTGTTGTGGTTATTCTCTGGCTTCCTGACATATGCATAGATTTTTCATCAGGGCAATCAGATGGTCTAGGAGTCCAATTTTATTAAGCACATTGACATAACTGACACAATTTAAGGCTGTTCTATGAAGCAAATAATGACGATGACGATGATGTTATCCATTCAGTCATAACCAGCTCTTGGTGATTCTATGGGCCATGTCTCCCTATATCTTCCGATCTTGCACTACTTTTTGGAGTTGTTCTATGCTCTGACTGGTGTCTTTTTGGTATTATTTGAATTTCTCAGTCCAACATGCATCACCTTTAGTGTCTCATGTTCTTCCTTTTCTAAGCCAATTTCAACATTTGGTGTCCATACCCATTCCATGTAAAGCTCTAACCTGAATTAGATGATCATAAGCTTTCATTTGCTCGCATGTGAGAAGATCTCTTATCCTACTAAAATCTGCGAACCACTAAGGCAAACTTAAAATTCAAACACAGCATCTATTCATATGCTAGAATTCATCTTGTTTTTTTATGCATCAAAATAAATTCAAGGAAGCAGGGAGAATTTACCCCAAAAAAGTTATATATAGTTTCATTTCCTTTTAAAGAAATGAAGGAAGAGAAAATTTTAAGAAATACATATATTTTTACCGTAGATTTTCTTTTCTCAAGCTTCTCTTGTTGTAATTATAGCCTGAATATGTTTCACAAGCTCACAGTATCAGATACTGGTTTTGGAAACATCCTGTGGTTAGTTTACTTAAAACCTTTCAAAGTCTCTTTTTTTCCTCTCCATTCTCAGTTTATTTTTAAACTGCCACTATTGTGAATGGAAAGACGCTATTAAAAAGATACCCCAAAATGCAAAACAAAAATAAAAACAAAGGGCACAATACTGTTATTGTCACACATTAATTAAATTATAAGACAATAATTGTAAAAACCTCCAACACAACAAAGCGGTCAGCAGTCCAGCTGAGAAAAAACAGCAGTGTAGTATGAGAATGTTGGATTAGGACAAGATCTGAGTTTAAATCCCTTCTCAATATTGAAGATTAACTGATTCTCAGTATGACCTATATCAATGGTCCCCAGCCTTTTTCGTACCAGGGACCAGTTTCACACAGAAACACTTTTTCAAGGACCAGCAAAATCAATTCTTCCCCAATAGTAAAGGGCTTCTTTACTATTTCTTTACTAAAAACATATTTTTATATATATTTTAATCACAATTATTCATTCTTTGCGGCCCGGTACAAAATGATCCACGGACCGTTACCGGTCCGGGGCCCAGTGGTTGGGGACCCCTGACCTATATAATCTTGTAGAAAGATATGCTTTGCAAGTTGTCAAATGTTTCCATCCTCTGTGAAAGATACTTCTGGATTTTCCCCACCTTTGTGGGCATTTAGGAATTGCTTCCAAATATTCCTTGGTAATGTTTTTGAGTTATTTTATTGTCAGAGGTGGCGAAAGGTGCTACTGCTGTTATGTTTTCAGTTATGTATTTTTTCATCCCTGAGAAGTATCTGGGGTGCTCATTCTTCCCAATCTCAAAAAGGCCGTGAGTTTTATGGTAATAGCTTTTCCTACGTGTTTAATGAAGAAGCCAGAGTGATCATCTTCTGGATGCACTGTAGAGCAGGAACCTGACATGCACACTTGTCCCTTGGCCTCTATGTCACTAAATAAGTAAGAGGAATTGGGCCTGTATATAACACAAAGCTTTGCAAATAAGATGGGGCAGCTGTTGGTGGACCAGTTGCCCTAATGTCCAGCAGCAGCCATCCTTCAGTTTCTGGATTTTATAGCAAGTTTGATGGTTTGCTTTCAGTTAGGTTGGCCGCATGTAAACCTTTGCATGATGCATTTCATGTAAACCTTTGCATAATATAGTTGGATCCAGGTGCCTAATGGACCCTTTAGGCTTTCAGAGACATTTACTAATTCCATAGGAAATTTGCAGGCAGCTTTGGCATCTGCTTTATTGATCTCTGGGTGACAGAGATTATAGGAAGAGATGAAGCAAATAAAGGAATGCCTACAGCAGTGATGAAAAATGAACTCAACCAATAGTGTGCCTGTCTCTGGGATAATAGCTTATAGTATGACAATAACTTTGACTTCATTATGTCTGTGTTAACTTTCCTCCGAGCTGCTGTAGCATGTTTGCATTTTTTTCCTCTTTTTTTTTCAGACAAAAAGCCTTGCATTTGCTTCTCAGAAGTTTTCAATGATGACTCTAAATTGTCTGAAAGTGCTGGGATTTGGAGTCACTGTTTTATAGCACATTTATTGCTTTCTATGCAGGGAGTTTTTATCAGTATAGATGGGGAAAGTGAGGTTATGCTTGTGGGAGCTCCAACTGGATAAGGTTTGGTCTACTATACCAATTATTCTCTCTAAGTGTGGCCTGGGAACAGACCCAGAGGAAAATAAAAAGGAAGAAAGGGGCACTGGTTATCCTTGCCGAAGACCTGTGATCTGTCAAGAGGTGACTGAGCTGTGTGTGACAGTGAGGAAGGCCTCCTGATCCAGGAAAGAGTGCACACCTGTTAAACCTGTGCAAAGCCTCCCCCGCCTTCAGCCATAGCTGCTACTTGCAACAGGAGCTGCCCAGGAAGACTTCCAAATTCCATACCAACAGCGTCTAAGAGAGTGCTACCTTGTCAAAGTACCTCTTTATTGATTTTTCTTTTTGCTTGAAACAGAAAAAATGAAATTATGACATGTGATTCTAAAACAGATTATAAAATATAAACATTACAAATTGATATGATAAAATAATTTATAACTGCTGTAAAAGAAAATCAGTCACTTGTTTTTATTTTCAAAATATCTCTACAGTACTATGTGCGACCTAGAGGCTCTCTTAGAAATAAGATTGTGTTGAGGGCGAATATTTTGTTCTGCAGCATGACAGCTTCCCATTAATGACTCTTTTAAACAGTGACATTTTGAAAGAGGAGAAGACCTGATGTCAAAGAAGGACATAAGAGTAGTTGCAATATGATTTGGAGTTGGGGGAAGTTAACATCATTTCCTTGCCTTCTGGCTCTATAATTCTATGAGGTCAACCCCTACTGCAAAAGGGAAGAGTCTATTTAATCAGCCTATCCTAGATTACTGATGAATCCACCAAGGCAGTGGTGGGGAACTTTTATGGCTTGTGGACTTCAACTTCCAGAATTCCCCAGCCAGCCATGCTGGCTCAGGAATTCTGGGAATTAAAAGTCCATAGAACATAAAAGGGTCATAGTTCCTCATCCCTGCACTAAGGAATCAGAGAGAGCTTGGAATTATTCCTGAGATTGACGCCTTGGTTGCAACTTGGAATGAGCATGTGACAAGGGACTTGGACTGGATAATCCCGATGTGAACTTTGTGTGTTTGTGGATCTCATAGGGTGCCCTAGTTTACAGAATAATTTCAGGAAAAGAGACAGCACACCTAGAACATTGCTGGAGGAAGACTAGAATCAAAGCCAAGCAGACAAAAGTGAGAACCTTTGTTATTTTGTGGTGGTAAGAGCAGTGAAAAATAGTCTATTCTCTACTTTTACAGCACCTGCAGATAGCTGGATCAGCAACCCAGCAGGTGTCTATGTCTCTTCTGGGTAAATGGATTGCATGGAAGTATATCCACTTATTCAAAATAAGAAATGGAAAAGAAATTCTGGGGTGCTGGAGAACCATCTGAAGGGCTAAAGGAATGGGTTATTGCTAAATAGTGTTATTCTGACCAGTAAATTTGCAAAAAGGAGCATAATACTCTCGAAATTTCAAATACCTCCTCCTCTGAATTAAAAGAATCACTGAAGTCTGCTTTAGAAGCCCATAAAATACAAGCACTCCCATTTCTACTTTTTGTTTTGTTTCCCAGAAAAAATCTTGCACAAAACAGGAATTCATTCATACATCTGTGGTTGCCAGCTTTAATAGATGTAACCTGTTTATTACAGTAGCGGTAACAACACACAACTTTCTTGCAACAAGAGGCAAATATCCCTTTTTCTCCCCTTGGCTACCATTCCTTATTTGGGGGATGTATGTAAACAGCTTCAGGAGTATCCCAATTCAGCTTCTGAAGACTAGTATTTTACTATTTTGCTGGACCACTGAAATGTAACAAAGCACTTTTATGCTGGTCTATGACCATAATAAAGTTTAAAAAAAAACAAACACAGCAATTTTGTTTTAGTGACTTTTAATTGAATCTCACTTGCTGCTTTTACTCCTACTGTTCCTCCAGCACCTGGTGTTTAAGGTAGCTTACAAAATGCGGCAAAAAGGCAGGTTTAAAGGGACTGAAGATAGCATGGGATCCATAGGGGAAGAACAGGAAAATCGGGAAAGTCAAAAGAGCAGCCATGGCTGCACGATCAAAAACTCACTCCTTTTTTTACATGTAGGAAGGGATTAGGGTTATATGTGACTCTGATTGGGGTAGATTGAAGGGTGATACAGAAATATAATTTTATGTCATTTTATTCCCTTTTATATATTTATGTATTCAGTTATTGTATTTTATCCTATAACTATTGTATTTTACCCTACTCCAATTTTAAATTGTTTGTTTGGAATTTTATTGGTAATATGTGTTTGAACCTGTACACTGATACGGCCTATAGGCTAATGTATCTATCTATCCATCCATCCATCCATCTACCATATCTTCTCTCTCTCTCTCCCTCTCTGCATACATACATACATACATACGTACGTGCGTGCGTGCGTGTGTGTGTGTGTCAGTGATGGTATTCTACCAGTTCGGTCTAGCGGCAATGAGCAGCAGAGACCAAACCAATTATCTCCACCACTCTGCTGTTGGGCCTGCCCACCTGGGCTCCCATACTCACCTTTATTGATACTCTGTTTTTGAAGTGCAGCTGCTTTGCGTGGCACAGCAGAGTGCTGCGTGGCAGCTGCTGAAGCAACCGGGAGAGTGCAGGCTTGTAGGTTGTGAGTTGGAATGCCTCTGAGCCTGTGCAAACGCCTCTGTTCTTGCACAAAGTCCATGTTTGGTGTCACGTGCATGCAAAGTCTGTGCAGGTGCGCAAAGTGCACCCACCAAGCCACACCCACCGAACCAGTGGTAAAGGTTTTTGAATTCCACCATTGGTATGTGTGTATGTGTGTAGGAAGGGGCAAAGTTATGATTATGTAGTTGCGACCCCCCTCTTGACTTTTTTGGCAGTATCTGGTCTTCCCTAAATAAGAAGAATGAAAGGATGGATTCTGAAGATGCTATGTGCATGTGGGTGAACTGGCTTACCCCTTTTGTGCAGCCATCCCTCCTTCACTATTGCGACTTCATTCATAATGGCGGAATTTCAGCTGTGTTGGTTGCCAAAAGTTCCACCCCTTCGCTGCAGGTAAAAGGATTCAACTCCTTCTCTACTTTTCTTCAGCTACACCTAATGAAAAGAGAAGGAATAGCACAGCATCAATCTCGTGTAAACAAAAACATAGGTTAATAATAGAAATATATGATGAAGATTTATTTTGCCTGAAACACAAGCAAAACCCAGAGCAAAACACATAAGTGGAAGAAGCAACAAGGGCAGTGATTTGCATTTAAGGATCTCGCACATTTATGGGATCAGCAAATATGGAAATGATTTCAGTAGTTAAGATGCTACATCATCTGGACAGAAAAAAATCAATCTCAATAAGATCTTGAACTATGGAGAACTGTCAAAATGAAGATTTCCCAGTGTTACATATAAATCCCAGCATTTATATTTTAGTTTACTTAAACATTCTGTTATCACACTATTTAGCTGTTTTGGCACTTTAGGTGTTGACTCTTATCTCAACACTGAACACTATCTGGGCTGCATCTATGCGTAAAACCTAGAAGGTGTGAGAGCTTTCTATATCACAACCTAAGTCACCTATGCACCCTAGCCTTATTTTGTTTTACTCTGAAAAAACAAAAACAGGGCCCAGCCACAGGATGCAAATATTTGCATCAGATAAATTCTTGGAAATGTACAAATTAATATTGATGATTCTGTGGAACATAAAACAAAGATAAGATTTATCCAAGAGGTTTCTTTACTCTTGGTTAAATGCAACATGGGAGCCCAGCCACTGTAGTTTATAAACCATGGTGTATAGCTTATAATTAATTGTGTGAACCTAGCCAACTGTTCTGTTTATTTGAGTTAGGGAAATTACATGTTTGTTGCTATTGCTCTCACACTCCCCATTTCTTGCTTTGGATACTGAAATCTTAATTTACCAGACTTTGATATAACAGACTTTGTATGCAACACACGCTGTTTTGTAAAGAGAATGATTGCCTCTGCTAGCTTCCTGGTTTCGAGAAAGAGACTCTCTAGCCTTCAGAATGATCATTCCTAAGGTTAGGGAGGCTCTTTTATGGCCAGGAAGCTAAGGAATGTGATCGTTCTGGAGGTCAGAAAAACTCTTTCATCAGATGCAGAAAAAGACAAAAGATAAGTGGACCAGGCATGGTGGGATGTAGAGGGCTTCTGCCCACTAGTCAGCCCATAGCCCCTGAGGCACTCCAAGTGATTGCTTAATGACCACAACTGGGAGGCCTGGGATTGTGGCTCCTGAACAAAAAAGTCATATGGTGTCTTAATGACCAAGATTCCGGTCCCAAATGTGATTGTAAGTTAAGGACTGTCTGTATCATGGAAGGTTGGAATTGTTTTCAAAACTCAAAGTTGAGTTTTATTTTCCCATTTTGTACATTGGTCGTTGAGGTTGACAAGGGACAATTAACTTACAATCACAGTATAATCAGACTGCAGAGGAAAGATTTAAAAGAAAGGCCTTCACAATGCCAAATAAAGTAGGCATAACTCAGTTCAAATTACAATTTTAGGTTATTAAGCTAAGACATGTAATAAGCCTTATGTGTACATATACAGTTCTGTTCTTCCTTCTTTACTGTTCAGTGTTTTGCAATACATTTTGGAAGTCTTCAGAATTATGGGAAACCAGACACCAGGTTTAAAATAAGTTTCAATATTAAACCCATTTCAGACTCTGGTTTGTTCTGAAGCTGGAAGTTGTTATTTCTCAGTTCAAACACAACACGACTATGATTAAATAAAAACCTCTAGAACCAAACATGAACACAAGTGCACCTGCCAGTCTTCTTGTCCCAGAATAAAATTTCAATATCCAACAGGAAGTTGGCATATTTCAAAATGCACCATCAATCTTTACTATTGACTTTACAGGCTCTGCAGGCACTGCTAGAAAATAAAAATGATGCATGGCTGCAACCTAATTCTTCATAAATAAAGACATCACCCTGGAGCACTGATAAGAAAAACGGAAAAAGCAGTATGGTTAATATATGGGTAGTCCTCAATGTATGACTGGTTACTTATCATTACACAGACTTCCCCTGAGGTACATAGGACCTTTTCTTTGAAGTTACAATTGGCCACACATAACCCATGGTTACATGATCACATTTTGGATGCTTGGCAATTGACTCACCTTTATGGACATTCGCAGGGTCTCACAATCACATGACTGTGATTTGGGACACTTTTTACCATTTCCAATGCTTACTTCCAGTTATCATTAAAAAAAAACCCCAACCATTGGAGAAAATTGATTCACTAAGTGACCACGGCATTTAGTTTGCTTAATAACCATGGCATTCACTTAAACTGCAGCAAAAATATTTGAAAAGTCAGGTCTGGTCACAGGATGCCATGACTTAAGATCATCATTCTTAGCTCAATTTTATGGTTGTAAGTCAAGGACTGTAAGTTAATGAGACCCACTGATAAAAGCTCTAACAGCAACTCAGTTTAAAATCTCATCATATATTGGATCATAACTTCCATATCGTAACAAGTCCCCGTAACAAATCTTCAGTTAATGACAATAATTGGGACTGGAATTTCCATTGCTAAGTGATGCGGTTGTAAACTACAATATCCACGACCTCATTGCTTTGTAATGGCAATCTCAGCAAACTCTGCTGTTACTGTTAAGCAAAGATCACCTTGTGTCTTCCTGGCAGTATTCAACAAAGATTACAGAGAAGCTGTCAGGAAGTTGGGGAGGGCTCACAAACAGGCCAGTGACCAAATATGTGACTGCTATGGCCCAGCACAAGGACAGCCAGGTGGGGATGGCTGCTGCTGTGGGTGGGAGGGGGCAAAAGACCTTTTCCACTCCCAGAGCCTTCTCATCGTGGACATAAATTGTTTAAAACTTCTACTCTCAAAACAATGTTATTGAGCATTGCACACCAAAACAACTAGACACAAGGACAGATTTTCCCCTGCATGCCATCATTCTGCTAAACAACTAATTCGCACAACACTGTAAAACTATTTACTAAGACTGTTATTACTATTCTTTTTGTCATTCTTCCTATTATCTACCTCCTTTTCTTCTCATGACTATTACCTTGTTGCTTGTATCTTTACTATTTGCATTTTTATTTAGTTTCCTAGTATGATTTTGATTGCTTATTTAGTATCCTATGACTATCACTAAGTGTTGTATCTTATAATTTATGATGACTACAATCATGATTTATCACTTACAATTTTTATGTACACTGAGAACTTGTGCACCAAAGACAAATTTCTTGTATGTCCAATCACACTTGGCCAGTAAAGAATTCTATCCTATTCTAAAAAGTGGCTGCTGAATGCAGCGTAGGGTCAGGACAGCCAGGTCAGGGGTGAGGACTTCAAGACACCCTGTGCTCCACTGCCCCAAATTCACCATCTTTTCTGTCCTGCTGACAAAGTGTATCCACCTGGCCATTCGTAAGGCAGCTGTTGGCCATGTGAAACCTTCTCCCTGAGGCCTTGGGTGACTTTGAGAAGTTAGGAAGAAAGTTTTGCAAAGGGCCAGGCCAGATGTGGTTCATCAATGGTGGGAGGAAGATCAGCTGTGGACAGTTGTGGTGATGGAGTGCGGGATGACAGAGTGGTAGAGTGCAGAACATCCAAAAAGGCAGAGATGAGGGGAAATAAGCAGTGGGGGAAAGTTGAAGCATCTCCTATGATCATAAATAAGGGTATGATGCCAAGTGCCCAAATTTTGATCACAAGAGCACCAGGGCACTGCAACAGCCACATTTTCAAGGACTGGTCATTAATGCCATCCATTCAATGCCGTCATAACTATGAACTGTCACTGAACAAATGGTCTTTAAGTGAGAACTACCCATACAATAATGAAACTAAAAACAGCCTAGGAATAAGCTGCGGACTCTTATCTCACTAAACTGAAAATTTCAACAAGAAAGCTTTCTTTTGGCAGCAATACTTAATAGAGAAATGTTAATACGGACAGTTCTACTGTAATAAAAAAGCTGCTATCTACCGAATTCAAAAGCAGCATTTCAGAGGAAGCTGTATCTTTTCCTGGTATTTATTAATTAAGAAACAAAACAAAACAAAACTTAGCACCTTAGCAACGAACTTCTCACTGTAGTTATTTTTCCTTTAAGGAAATGTCTTATCTGCTGCTTATTAGCAAAACTGAATGTAAATCTATGCAAATTCATCAAGGAAGTGAAACAAAAGTCTATTATCAAGAGAGAAAAAACCCACTTCCAAGCACAGCATTGTAGCTGAAGCAGAAGTATCTTTCATATCCTCAGTTTTAGCATTTTCCCACTCAATGTTTTCTAAAGATGCCTTGCACTGACTCACACAATATTTCTGAATGAATGACTGCAGTATTAGGCAGTAAAGGTAGTGGTCATAGTGATCACTATTTGCGACCATAGTGGAGCCCAGAATTTTGGCTGTAAGTTTGTAAATCGCAATTGTAAGTTGATGCACCATCTTTTTTTTTACAAGTCATAAACTGAATCATGTAGTTGTTACAAAAATCAAATGGTTATTGAACAAATTCATTCTTTCAAATGGCCAATTGTTCTCAGAAAACGAATAAAAAAAGTCACAAATTACAGTGATGTGATTGCAGGAGAACCTTAAGCAGCTGTAAATGCAAGCTGCAATCTAAACTGCAATCATGTGATCACAAGGTGTGGGTCCCCATAACTTCAAAGATGGGTCGTACGTGGCTTTTTAAGAAATCTGTCATAGATAGTTTAAATAGTTTTAAGTATCTGTAGATCAAGGATTATTTGTACTTCACATTTGGGAATAGTCATTGCTTCTTCTTTTTTTTCTTCAACTGAGTTCACTCTGCAATTAGTTAAATCAGCTGACCTAGAGGCATCCAAAAACTAGGAGAGAAACACAAAATCATGGGCTATGTGAGGCTTCAATGTAGTGTCCTCAAAATTGTACTACTAAATGCCCTGACACTGTTTTTCCAACAATTCTGAGATACAAACTAATGCAAAAATACAGTTGCTCAACATTGTCTCCAGATAACCCACCCACCCATCCTCCAAGCTTCACATCTCCAATCAGTAAGACTGGCCTATTATTCAAGGGTAATATACATTTAAGTACAATGCAAGAAAGTTAGAAGAGGTGGAATCTTGTTAAGAGGACAATCGTGCAGCCTAAGTTTGTTGGAAACCATATTAATCTGGTAAATAGCTGGTAAAGACAAAGGTTTTCCTTATACACTCTAAGGCAGTGGTTGTCAACCAGTGGGCCAGGGACCATTGGTGGTTTGCAAGAAAATTTTGGTGGTCCGCAGAGAAATGTCACCCCCAAAGCATACCCCAAAGCAATTAAGCCAGGCTGAGTGGGAACACAAGGCTACGCCACCCAGATGGCCCATGGGAATATAAGGCTTGCTTTGCTTGCATTGTGAACACAATGTAGTGAGGGGAGGGGGGAAAGGATGGGGGGGGGACTTGCCCCACACACCTGGCTTGGCCACCGGACTGCTTCTTTCTGTTCTTTCTTCTTCTGCTTTTGGTTGCATGCAAGGAAAGCAGCAAAAGTCTTTCTTTCTTTCCCCCAAACTCCCCCAGAAATGAGTCTTTGGGACCATGCAAGGCATCCTGCTCCAAGAGGCTGCACTGGCACGATAAGTCTCACAAAGACTCATTTCTAGCAGAATTTGGGGGAGTGAAAGAAAGACTTCTGCTACTTCTGCTGCTTTCCTTGCATGAAGCCAAAAGTCTCTCCCCCCCTGAGAACGAAGCTGGAGACAGTATCCTGAGATCCCAAATAAAGAATAATTGATCGGAAGGAAAATAGGGTGGGGAATTTTCCTGCAGACTTTTTTGGAGATTTTCCGAGGGTTTCTGGTCTACAGGATTTAAAATTATGAGTTTGGTGGTCCCTGAGGTCAAAAAGGTTGGTGACCTCTGATCTAAGGGGCAGTGCTCATCTCCTGTCTCACAGGCAATGTAGCCGAGGAAGCCAGAGCTGCCTGAAGACATTTCTACAATCACGTGGCTGACATGACTATATGCCAAAAGCACATGGAATCCCATTATCTTCCCACCAAAGTGATACCTATTTATCTACTTGCATTTGCATGCTTTCAAACTGCTAGGTGGGCAGGAGCTGGGGCAAGTAACAGGAGCCCACCCTGTTGCATGGCACTCAAACCCAGTTTTCCAGCTGTCAAGCTCAGTATCTTTAATCATTGAGCCATTGTGTCCCCTATAAATAGCTGATAAAACAATACAAATTGCTGCCAAGGAAGGAATGACACCAATGTCTCTGTTCTTCAGTGCGGTGTTTTTCTATGAAAGTAAAATAGAGAAATGATGAAATAAGCTGTTTGCCCTCCCCCAAGACTAAACTCCAGTTCACCTATGGCTAGAAGCGATTCACTGTAAAGCCATGTCAAAAGGAGGCTGGATTCACATGAAAGGCCAGAAGCAATTTGGGGTCTACGTGCAGCTTCTTAGCTGTCCCAGCTCTCATCTCTAAAGTTACTATAGTGGTCCTCAATTAAACAGCAGTGCTGAATTAATGGTAAGTATGATTGGTCCATGAAGTTCCAGCCATCAGTGTGTCCTGCAGTCACAATATAGGAACTTGGCAACCAACCTGGATTTCTAACCAATGTAGTATCCTCTGGTCACATGACCGCGATTCGCAACCTTCTCTGGTGGCTTCCCACAAACAAAGTTAATGGGGAAGCCGGCAGAAACTCCAAAGTCAGAAGACTCAGTCATATAAGCTCCTCACTTAACGATTCATGATGATTCATTTAATAACAGTAACCAAGGATTGCCAGAACTGCTGTCATTAAGTGTCATGGTCACATGACATCATGATTTACAACTGCATCACTTAGCGATGGAAATTCCAGTCTCAATTACCATTGTTAAAAAGGACTACCTGTTCAATGCCAGAAATATAGTGGGACTTTTTTGTTATTTATCTACAGCTAAGATTAATGTGCTACATGTACAAAGTCAATAATTTCCTTTATCTACTAGAAGTATCTGCCCAAGTTTCTCACAATGTAAATAACTAAGAAATGACATCATTTGTTGATTTTTCAACATTAAAAATTCCCTGAATGTTAAGTCTCATTTTTTATTTTTTTGTTCAAGTGTATAGAATTCACTTGACGGTGCAAAGCCATGAAAAAGGTTTGCAAAGACGCTATAGAACTCAGTGGCATTTAGGTATGAACACATGTGCAATAGATTGTACCACTCATCTTCCCCATTCTACAAAGTTTAACTCCACAGAAGAGAGAAAACAAATTCTACATACCTTTGCTCTAAATTAAGTAACATGCAGGAGTCAAAATAGTTCACATTCAGGAAGGAACGGAGCCAGAGCAATATTATAGAAGCAACGTAACTTAGTAATTAACAATGATTTATTCTGAATAGGCTATAATGGAGCATGTTTGTTAATATGCAACTATGCAAAACTTTGGTTTGCCCCAGAAAGCACACAACGTGTTTCCCAAATGCCCTAAATTACCAGAACATCCCAGTCATCATATATCAAAAATAAAAAGAGTTTTCCTTGATGAATGATGGTACAAATTATAAAAAGTAAATCAATAAATAAAATGGATGCAAATACCTTCACTTGGAAAATAGTTTGTAGAACTGTTGTGAACACGGGTCATTCAAGGTGACCATATCTTGTTTTCTTAGCTACTGGCCATGTGATAAGAGCAGTAAAAGTAAATCAAAGTTCAAAGAAGTGAAACTTCTATGAGTTTATACAGTAACAGAAATATGCCACCTTGTCGATTAATAAAAGTACAGTAAACATTCACCAGCATTTTTGATTTAACACTGTATATTTATGTATTCACCATAATATTTAAGCTACTGATACCCAAAATATAATTCTGATGAGAAAATCCACATTGTCAGAATCCCTTTAGATCAAGGTAATTCTATTGTAAACTGGGGTTGTAAATGGCTTAGTTGGTGGAATGAATGAATATATCAATCCGTCCATCCATACTCTGTAAGGTGCATTTTGGTTGTATGCTGGGGACAGATTTATTTTTATTGTTTTTAAAGCCTCCTGACAACATCTAGACAGTGCTGTGAAAAAGTATTCATGCCTATTTGGATTTTCGGAATTTTTAAATGCGACTGCCACTTTAAGTAATCAGAGCTCCATGTGAGTCCTATTGATATAGAAAGGGAGTTCGGGTAAGCAAACACTATCAGAGGTTGGTGCATTGCATGTGATTGCATTTGTTTCATAAACAAAGTAATTCAATGTGTGATATGTCAATGCAAAAAAGTAGTCACTTCCTTAATGGCTGTACAGAATGATCTTTATTTGCAATAAGTACAGTACAATCAAATACTTCTTGTGACTGGTAATTGGTCTCTCAGTGTTTTGCAGGTATTTTGATCCATTCTTCCAAAGCGAAGTACTTCAGTTCAGTTTCTAAAATTAACTGCTTGTTTTAAGTCCTGCAATTTCTTGATGAAGTTTAGGACTTTGGCTTGACCATTCCATTTTTTTCCTTTCTCAATTTCTTTTTTTTTTCATAAATTTTTTATTGATTTTCAATAAAAAAAACTTTCACAAACAAAACACAAAACATAAAAACATAAAATTTCTTTTTGGAAAGCGGCTTAGTCCTGGGTTACATCATTTTGGACAAACATAATTCGAATTCATGCTCACTTTTTATCCTATTTCATATCTTATTTACCATTCTACATTTTCTATATAGCTTCTCCACTCTTTTCACTCTCTTAATTCTATTCTATTTATTTCATCCCAATTTAAAACATTATGCGTATATCTTTTGTCTGTTCTATTTCAATTTTCTATTATCTTTTCTCATTAATACAAAATTTCTCCTGTAATCACAGATTGAAGTATGACGCCTTTAAATCTTTTCCCAAAATTTAACAAGTCTAATATAGACTTTTCATTCTGATTCTGCTTTAGTACATTCTAATACTACATACTATATTATAAAATAAAAAAGAGTAATAAGTTCATAATATAATTAAAACAATAATCCATAGCAAATTAAGCTCTACACAGCGTTAGTAGCACGGAAATAGAAAGGATGTAAGCGGATGCATCTCGTCTATAAAGCATTAAAACGGACAAAACGTTAGTATATGGGACGTATCTTGGATATTTAGGATGTCTGGAATATGCCTAGAGTATGTGGAAGGACACCAAGCTGAAAATCAACATTTCCTATAAAAAGGGGGAGGAAATCACCTGGATCTCACTATCAGTCCAGCAGCCGTGGTGTACAGACCACTTCACCCTTGGTCTTGGTCTTCAACATCATCCATTGATCTCCACCATGGATCATCACACACTCTTTATGGTAGCTGCCATCATTCAACACCAGAACCAAGCCCTCTTCAGACTGTTTCACCTTTTCTACGCAAGGAAAAGAAGGAGATGTCCAAGAGCTGTGTGGGTCCGACGATGGATCAGGAGAAGAATGGAGTTTGGACTCTATGACAAGCTGATGGGGGAGCTGAGGAATGAAGACACTCGTGCATTCCAGCATTTCATGAGGATGCCACCAGCCATGTTTGATGAAATTGTTGAGCATCTGAGACCCAGGTTGACCAAGCCGAGCACCAACTTCCGTCCCAGCCTGGACCCTGGACTGAAGGTGGCACTGACTGTGCGCCACCTGGCCTCTGGAACCACATACAGAAACATGCAGTATGCCTGGAGGGTGCCACACAACCACCATTAGCAAAGTGGTCAGAGAAGTGGTGCAGGCCATCATCGAAGAATACGTGGAGGAGCTCCTCCAGTGCCCCACCACTGAAGAAGGCTGGAGGAAAGTTGCAGAACAGTGGTATCAGAGGTGGAACCTTCCCCACATCGTTGGAGCCATAGATGGGAAGCACGTGGCCTGCAAAGCTCCACCCAACTCAGGGTCCTCTTACCACAACTACAAGGGCTTCTTCAGTATCATCCTTTTTGCCATGGTTGATGCTGACTACAACTTCATGTACATCGATGCTTCAGGCAACGGGTCTGCTTCAGATAGCCAGGTATACAACGCCAGTGACCTCAAGGATGGGCTGGAATGCAACCTCATCATGGGTTTTCCAGATCCAGACCCCCTACCCAACGATACACAAGAAGTGCCCTACTTCATCGTGGGTGATGATGCCTTCTCCCTCAGAACCTACCTCATGAAGCCTGACACTTCAAGATACCTTACCCGTGAAGAGAGGATCTTCAACTACAGGCTGCCCAGGGCAAGACGGGTGGTGGAGAACGCCTTTGGCATCCTGGCCAACAGGTTCCAGGTACTTCTCACCACCATGCAGCATCACCCAGGGACTGTGAGGAGCATCGTGGAAGCTTGCTGCATCCTGCACAATCTCATGCGCACCCACTACTCAGTGTTGCAGAACAGGCTTGTGGACCATCAACAAGGGAATGGGGACATGGAGCCTGGTGAATGGAGGCAAGGACGAAACCTGATAGACACTGTGGATGTACAAGGCCGCAACAGAGCTTCACGTGAAGGGAAGAAGCAGCGCAACCTCCTGAAACACTGGTACAACTCCCAAGCTGGAGCAGTGGAGTGGCAAGACAGGATGGTAGATGCTTAATGGATGCTTCCTTGAGCCTGTCTCATAACACTGATGAGATTGTGCCATGTATGTTGAGTGGCCCTACAATGAATAGGGCATTAATAAATAGCTTTGTTTATTTTGAAATGTGTTGATCAATGAATAAATTGTTATTTATAAAAAAGGGCCATATGTGTGGCAGCTGGGAGGGTAGACCATACAGTCCCACTATGCTTGCATTGGAGGTTTATCAATCCCACAACTATCCTTACCCATCCCACAACTATCCTTACCCATCCCACAACTATCCTTACCCATCCCACAGCTATCCTTACCCATCCCACAGCTATCCTTACCTATCCCAAAAGCATGCAAAGGCTTAACCCTTTTTTCAAAGTTTTCACCAACACTTTATGAAGTAAATAAAATGAACCAAGTGTGTGGATCAAAGATAACCTTTATTAACAACTGTCTTAAGTAAACTGTATGACTTTATTAAAAAAGCAAAATGAACCAAGTAAAGCGTCTTTAAGCAAAGATAAGGTGAACAGGTAACAACTCAGTCTCTGGGACTCTTCTCAGTCACTCTGAGGCATGTCCATGGTCTCAGCTGTCGAGCGGCCAGGGACTGTGGAGGTGGCTGTGGCTGGAGTGCTGGTCTAAGGCGCCATTGGGGTGCCTGGTCCCGAGAGTACAACAGGGGATGGTGTTCAGGAAGGGGATGGTGTTCAATTTCAGGAAGCTCCCAGAGAGCTGACTCAGTCCCGTGAGGTTGAGAGCCCTTCCTCAAGGACCTGGGATGTCAGGCACAGTACTGAAGACAGATTTACTGTTGAGGGGCTTGGCTGTGGGGTGGAGGAAGGAGGAGTGTAGTGGGTCTGTCTGGTCTGCAGCTGGATGAGGTGAGGTGTCTGTGGCATGTGATGTATCTGGGCCTGGATTGGAAAGGGATGCCTCTGGTGTAGGAAGTCATGGTACTCAGAGCCTTGGTAGGTGAGGGGCTGTTGAAAGCCGTGGAAAGGCTGTGACATCACCTGGGGTGGAGGAGCAGACCTGGAGTGGGTCAGAGCAGGTTCAGCTGGGCCTGGAGGGTGGTGCAGCAGTGCTGTGATTTCCTCCTTCATCACCTGGTACTGGGCCTCGGGCAGGTCCATGAGGGTCTGGCTCACGTAGGGGATGAAGGACTTGCAGATCGAGGATGTTCTGTTGAAGTGGACCAGCTGGGAGAGGAGATCTGTGCTAGTATTGATGGTGTCCCTGATCTCCAGCAGGACAGTGTGACTCTGGCCCTCCAGTCTGCCTCTCTGCCTGCTTTCTGTGGAGGTGGAGCTGGGGGTGGGTGTGGGTTGGTCTCTGGCTGCTGCTTTTTCTTGCTCTATTTGAGACAAGGGATCCTCCACGTCCTCTGGCACGGGGAGTGCAGCTGTCATGGGGGTCTCTGTCGTGGGGCCCTCCAAAGACACCTGCCTGGACACGGTAGCTGTCTCCTGGCTGGCAGAGGAGTGGCCCTCTGTGGGCTGTCTGAGGGAGAGGGTTGACAGAGGGGCTGCTCCTCGGTGGCGGATCTCACCCTCTGGGAAGCTGCACCTGGCTCTGACGTACATCTCCCGGTCAGTGAGCTTGACAGCGGCCTGGCCAGATTTCTTCAGGTGCAGCTTGCTATACCAGGTGTGCATGTGCTTCCACCATCCCAGGAGTACATCTGAAGTGTAGCCCAGGCTTTCTGCCTTGTCTCTCCACGCTGCCTGCTTCCTCTTGGTGTCGCGATAGAGCCTGTTGCCCTTTCACCACAGGTACTCGTTTTCCCTCAGCCATTCCAGCACCTCCTCCTCATGGTCCTCGGAAATGGAGTACTGTTTCCTCTCTCCCTTCTCCTTGCCTTGCGTCTTCCTCCCTCTGGCAGGGGCTTTAGGATTTTCAGCAGCAGGGCTTTGAGGGCCTTGGGGGTGGTCCATTACAGCAGCAGCACCAGAAGCACCAGCAGCACCAGCAGGAGAAGCACCAGGAGCACCAGCAGGAGAAGCACCAGCAGCACCAGCAGGAGAAGCACCACCAGCAGCAGTACCACCACCAGCAGCAGCAGCAGAAGCACCACCAGCTTCAGAGTCAGCGCCAGGGGGTGGGATGGTGGTTCTGTCCTTCTTGCCAGGGCTGGCAGGAGTAGGCACAGGCTTTCTCTTCTTCCCTGACTGTCAAACCATAGTGTTCTTTCAAGATGTCTCTGGCAGCAGGTCTTTCCTCTGAATGGTGACTGCTTGCGAGCTGCATCCTTTTATATCCACGGAGCTGACGCAATTCATCCTCCCCGCATGCGCAATGACCGCTTTGCATCCGCTATGTATCCTATAGGCGTTCGTGATGCATCCGCGTCATCTGTTATGCATCCGCGTCATCCACTACGCGTCCGCTTCGCTATTCTCCCCCGGAAGCCCTGCGGATGTGTCTTCCATCCGCAAGGCTTCCTACGAACATCCGTTTCCCATCCTCACTATGTACTACCCAAGTCCGCTCCTTTCCGTTGTTTTCTGTTGTTTATGCAAATTTGGGGCACTTTTGAGAGCGGATAACAACGGATGGAGCCACCCCTGAAATTTTGCTCGTCCGCTATGTCCTTTTTGCATACGTTTTGCATCCATCGGCCAGTGTGACCTAGCCTTTAAACCTTTCTAACTTCTCCTCCCTTTTCCCCTTCCTTTCTTCTCCAATCCTGCCTTTTTTACCCCCTTGTCTCTTAATCTCCACCTTCTTCTGTATTCCTCTTTTCTGTTGCTTTCTGACATTATGTCGATTTTTCACCTTATTTTCCCCTTTTTTGGTTGTTTTTTAAGTCTTAAATTGTCCATTCTCTTTCCCCTCTTTCCCTTTTCTTCCCCAGCTAAAATTGTTTGTTCATTAAAGCTGGCTTCTTCTTCATCCCAGTCTTCTTGTTCTTGTAGTTTCTGGTAGGTAGAAATCACCATTTCTAAAAAATGGAAAACAGATCCAGAAGAGCCCTTCCCTTCTTGTTCCTCTTCTTTTAGCTTTTTAAATTCAATTTTCAGTTGATCGACAAGTAGTGCCATTGTGAAAAGTTTTTTTATACAACCCAAATGTTTTTAGTCTTTCAAATAATAATTTCCAAAAGTCCCAAAGTCACCAAGCAATCCAAATACACATAGTCTATTTCATTTAGCACTTTCTTCTTTTTATACTTTCTCTTCCTGGGGTTATAGTTCAGTTACAAAGCTCCAATTAAAATATATCTTTTAGAAGTCTTGTTACAGTTTAGCTCTGATCTTAAATTCCAAGCAGCCTCCTCCAACAAAATCTTAATATTAATTCTTTTCCTCTCCCTTCCCACTTATAGCAAAAAATAGTTCTCCCCCCCCAATGCTCAGAAATCTTTATTGTCCCCTTGGGTTTAATTTTCAGGATTACCTGCTGATGCCAAAACGGGTATTTCCGATTTCTCCATTCATTTGCTAACAGCGTAAGGAAGGAGTGTGAGAAAAAACAAACTTTCTCTTTTTTCTTTCATTCGCCGCTTTTTCCGTCTTTTTCGGGAACAATGTGTGTTTTATGAAACTTAAAATCTAGGGTATTTAAATGTTACTTATTATCCCGGTTAGCCAAAAACTTTTACTTTCTCAGCTTCCTCCTGCACATTCTTAGCTGGATGAAAGCTTTGTGGCGGACATTGCTGACTGCCGCTCCACCGCTTTCGGAAAAGGGAGTTAAAGCCAACTGAGGAGGGGGGTTGCGATTCCCCCGGACCCCTGCTGGATCTCCCCTATCTTCAGTTACCTCTATGGGGTAACCATAGCCCCCAAATCCAGCTGGATCGGGGGCACTCCAGTGGCGAGCGCAGCAGAAACCGCGCACAATCGCAGATTCCTGCTGCCGCCGAAGCCTTGCAAACCGGAAGCCCCTATTTTTTTCCTTTCTCAATTTCATTGAGGGCTGTATCAGTATTGTGGTTGTCCCCCGGGGGGGCGGGATGGGTAGCTGGAGTGGTTATTGGTGACTGGGTGAGGCCTGGAGGCATGGCCAGCTCATCGCTTGCATGGGGGAGTGCCTGTGGGGATGAGGTGAGGCAGGGAGTAGAGCAGCTGCTGCCAGAAACCATTGACCACTGCATGCTCACCGACCTTTCTGCCTGCTCACCAACCTTTCTGCATGCTCACCAACCTTTCTGCATGCTCACTGACCTTTCTGCGTGGTCACCAACCTTTCTGCGTGTGGGAGGGGGGTGGTTTCCAGCAGTAGCTAGAGCCTGCTGGCCCCTCAGCTCGTGCACTGTGCAGCTCCGGAAACTACACCACCAGGTTGGCCATCCAAGCAGGTGTGGCAGCAGCATCAGCAGCAGGCACGGGGAAGGCACATGATGTGGACTGCTGGATGTGCTTACTCTGTTCCACTGTCTGTTTTTGCTTATAATTAGACAGCAGGTTGCCACTGATCATCTTTTCCTTGGCCCCCTTGTGGGTCTTGCCCTTGGCCTGCATGTAGAGTGTGTTCCCCTCACGTACCTGATGCACCTGGGCCCTGCTGTGGGCTTTTGCCGCTTGGCAGACCCACCCAGTCTGAAGGCGAACTCAGGTGTATGCTTTCTTCAACAAACGCACTAATAGCAGATAACCCATTACATTTCATATAATCTAAATGAGAAAATTAAGTGTACATTAACTTTATCATTACAACATCCACATAGATTCTAAACAAACAATTTATTTTTTTTAAATGAGGCACAGGTAGTCCTCCATTTATGATCATAATTGAGCTCAAAATTTATGTTGCTAAATGGGACAGAAAAGTGAATTTTGTCCCATTTTACAATCTTTCTTGCCACAGTCGTTAAGTGAACCACTGCAGTTGTTAAGTTGTAACACGGTTTTTGAATGAATCTGGCTTCTCCATTTACTTTGTTTGCCAAAAAGGTCACAAAGGGGATTGCATGTCCCGAGGACACTGCAACCTTCATAAATATGGGTCAGTTGCCAAGTATGCCATGAAATTTGATCACATGACCATAGAACAGCTGCAAAGGCCATAAGTATGAAAAAGTCTAAAGAAACTTTTCTTCTGAGTCACTGTAGCTTTGAACAGTCACTAAATGAACTGTTGTAAGTTGAAGACTATCTGTACTATTGCATTTAATGGATAGTTGAGATAAAAACAGTCACATCTCCCTTCAGCAAATCAAGCCTTCACTGTAACTCAGAACTGACTAATTCATAAAGCTGACTCAAAAATACCACAGGATAATATGGCTAGGCAGCACACTTAGGGGAAAGGCAAGATCCAAGAGCTACAATGCAAAGCAGATAGCTGGGATTTCCCTGTTTTTGCCTAGAGTGAACAGAACTGCGAAACCTTTATTTTTCAAAAATTGCACACTAGTAAGCCTATTATAAAGCTTAGTATTGCAGTTTCATGTACCTCAAAATGGTAAGAATTCATGCCTTTCATTTTCAATCAAAATCAAATTCATATAACGTGTGCATACTATTCATCATTCTGAAATACAAAAAAAAATGTTTTCTAGAAAGTACCTCTTAAGAGATTGCAAAAAATAATCTGAATTTTTAAAATATGTATGAAAGTTAAATATAATTAAATTACAAATATAAATAAAACATTACAGTGTTGTGTGCTCCTGTACTATATTTCAACCCATCAATCATGCTCTGTGCCAGGAGGCACCATCAATTCAAGGTGAAGGACATCTCCACCCTGAGTTGAGCAGGAGATGTAGCAAAGTTCTTAATTTGATGTTTGGAGGATGCGAGAGACTGGATGGGATGAAACAGTGAAATTGTATCCCCAAAAAAACAGTATTATGTTTTTCAGAAATTCAGATTTCTGCTGTTATTCAGAAATCTCTTTAGTTCTAGGTTAATTCCACTTTTGGTCTTTAGAAAGAGCAAGTGTGGTTGGAGGTTCTCTTAGACTTCAGGTTTCTGAATAACAGCAGGTAGAGACTGATGTCATAAGCATTCCCCAACTTTGGCTGGTGTCTCAAGTGCAACTGTTTTTAAAGTAAGATACCTTGGAGGTAATCAATCACATTTTTGTCACTTTACCATTGGATTCTTGCAGTGTTGTCTTCGTGGAGCTGCCTTTGAAAACTTCTTGGAAGTTACAGCTGGTTCAAAATGCCTATTTGCAGATGGGCAACAGCCATTTTAGCAGAATCACAGTTACTCCATGGCAGGGGGTGTCAAATTCGCTGTGTCACATGGCGTATTGTGACTTTTCCCCCCTTTGCTAAATTGGGCATGGGCATGGCCAGTGTGTGACACATCCGACCCATGGGCTGCAAGTTTGATAGCCCTGCTCTTGGGGGCTTCACTAGTTTCCAATAGGTTTCTAAGTACAAGTCAAAGTGTTATCTGACCTTAAAGCCCTTCATAGCTTCGAAGTATCTCTGTGTCATCTTTGGATTGTTCCAAATGTAATTTGCTTGTATATTCAATTTGGTAATGTATTTCTGATTCTTACCCTCCCATCTGGTTGGTGATGGTGCTGGGTAGTGGATGTTGGTGGATACACTGGCATTTTGGATAACCCCATGGGACTCCCCCTCACAATCAGAATGGCCCTTTTCTATTGGGAAAAAATAAAGACAGTTCTCTTGGATCAGGTTTTGGGATTACAGTTTAGGCTTATTGCTTGCTATTCATAGCTGACTAGTTGTCAACATTGGGAAACCCTGCCCTAAAGTTAAACTTGACTCCTATATCTACACAGACCAGTCCAGGTAGTTTTCTTGGCAACAATATAAAAATGGTTTTTCACCACCTTCTTTTAATGTATTTTTTCTAACTTCCCTATATAGTCTATAGCCATGGGATCCTCTAGAAGTTGGCTAGCCAATAATTAAACATTTTTGACCCTGTTAGTTTTACACAACATCAGCACAATCATTAGGTGCTGTTATTGTGGATGGTTACCTCCTGTTAAACCAATTACTGGTTTATATAACCTATTTCTCTTTATTAAACAACCATAATTTTGCAACAAAAACAGGGGAAATTTGTTCCTATTTTATTTCAAAGTATTTTTTTGAAATGGAGAAACCTATGGATCTCAACATTACTTGACTCAAAACTTGCTCCCATTTCATTTTTGTTTAGGATGACCTAAATCTGAAGAATCATACATTATGTTAAACCAGCAGTAACCTATCTTGACCTTCCAAATATATTACAATTTCTAGCATGCCTAAGGCAACATGGCTAATAGTGAAGTCTGACGGAAGATGTAATTCAATAATATAAGAATGCTATAATGTGGTTCTGTCAGCCTTCAAGATTTTTTTTCCCTTTGCTTTGCATCTTTTGGCTGTCAAAAGTAATGAGGTGAGGAGGGAGGAATGGTTATGGGAAGTGAGCTGGAGGTGTTTACAAACAAGAACTGTATAAACTGGGGGGGGGTACATTCTTGCTTAGGTTTCTATCCTATGCTATGCGCAGCTGCAACCCTTTATCAAACTATGTCAAGGTCAACAGACAGAAGCCTCATCACCGCCTGGAGATGCCCACATGATTATCTGCACAACTTTTAATTGGATGAGCCAATTGAACTATTGGGGGTGGGAACGTTGCCATTACTTTGTATATATGATTTACGCACCCATTTTTTCAGATTCAGAATTCTTTTGTTGCTACCACTTGATTTCCACTAAAAGATATCTTTTCTCTGATTAAAGGAGTCTAAGTATTTCTTTCTTGGATTTTGGAGCACCAGCTGACATTCTGAATCCCCACATTACCAGCCCACCCGGAGAATTAATAAATTTTCTTCTGAGGGGGTCTGAACACAATGTCAAATACAGCCAGCGACCAAGAAGACCTTGGAGCAACTGGAGGACAAGATTCTCTGCTGCTAGAGGAAGCAGGGGAAGCCAATTTGTTAGCAGAACTAAATCTTGGGGAAAAACCGGCTGTAAAACCCAAATGGTCCCTGGGAGTCGGTTGGAAGGATCCTAAGGAAGAGCCTCCTCCAGGAGTGACCACTACCCGTCGGCGTCGAAGAGAGGAGCCATGGCAGGAGAAGGAAAGAAAGAATTTTTTACTCACTCAAGCCATGCATCTTCTAAATGAGGCTATCGGAGAACCGCAAACTGATCAAAGGTATGAGGGAGAGGAGGGGGAGGCAGCCCCAGCCAGAAGAATCAGAGCAGCCACCCCCATAAATCAACCTGGGCTACCGCAACAGGCAGCAGCAGCCCAGGGGCCCCCAGTGGGGGGATTAATTGCCAGAAGACGTAGAACTTCAAAGGTGCCTCTGTTGGAAGTAAAATATGGGGGAGATCCCAAGGAGTTAGGATTCTTCCTGGCATAAGTCTGGAGCCATATGGAGGAATATGGAGGGGATTTTTCCTCAGAAGCAGCCAAAGTTAGATGTGTTACCAGGGCTCTGGAGGGAACAGCTGCAAAGTGGATGGTGACTTTGCATAAGGATAATGCCCCTCAGCTGATGAATTATGACCTGTTCATGACTGCGCTGTGGGCCAGGTTTGAAGACCCACTTGCTGAATGTAAAGCCAGAATTAGGATGAAGTCCATAAATCAGGGGCGGAGATCAGTGGCTGACTACACCCAGGAATCTAGAGAGCTGGCATGTCATATTCGAGGCTGGTCCCAGGGAGCCTTGATAGAAGCTTTTAAAGATGGGTTGAATGAAGATGTATATCAAAGCTGTATTGCCAGAAGAGACCCCAGTGAGCTGCAGCTGTGGTACGTGCTGGCAGCAGAGGTGGAAATTGATCCGAAACAGATGCCAGAGGGGCTTTGGTTGGAGCAAGTCCTCCCCTACCAGCCCTCGAGAAGCCTTAAAACCTTAAAAGGGAGGAATGGCGGCAAAACCCAAGACCACTTCTTGCTTCCAATGTGGGAAGAAAGGTCACTGGGCTGCAGATTGCCATGCCAAGCTAGAACCAAAGGAGGCGCTAGGAGGAGAAAGAAAACCTGAAAAAAACCCAGCAAAGCCTCACGAAACGGCGCTTAAAGCAGAGGAGGTTGTAGAGATCGCCCCTCCGAAAGGAGAGGAGCTGGGAACTCCAACCTCTTCTGAAGAGAGTGAATCTGAATTGGAAGATGACTCACTGGTAAGTCCAAACAAGGGCCCTATGACCATTCCAGTGAGATTAAGGGTACCCACGTCAGGAGCCAAAGGGGAAATGCTGGCCTTGTTAGACTTTGGATGCACAAGGTATGTAATCAGCTCGGAGGTAGTAGATAAAATGGGCTTAAGGCTAAAGACTTTGAAAACACCCATAGCCTTTTGCCAATTGGATGGATCAGTAGCTGGGGGCGGCCCTGCACATTTCATAACGGAACCAATAGAAATGAGGATGGGGAAGCATAGAGAGACTTTGTGTTTTATTGTGGTTCCTGGGATGGAGTGGCCCTAATACTGGGGTTGCCCTGGCTCTGGAAATGGAACCCCCACGCTGATTGGAGAGGGTCATTGTGCATACGTACTGACCAGTGCCCAGAAGGGGAGGGGCAATCTCAACTGAAACTCAAGAATCCCACTGAACTGGCCTCCACTGGCACCAAGAACCTGAAGTGGGAGGAGAAAATTCTGGAATATTGGGACTTAAAGGAAGTATTCAGTGAAAAGGCCTCAGATGAGCTTCCCCCCCATCGTTCAACAGATTGCAGTGTTGAAATTTTACCCAGGGTGAAACTCCCAAAACCGAAACAGTACTCGATGACACTGTGGGAGCTAGAAGAGCTGCGGTCATTTATTGATAAGAATTTGGAACGTGGTTTCATCCAACCCGCTAGACCTTGGGTAGCAGCCCCAGTATTGTTCCGTGAAAAGAAAGATTGCTCCCTTCGTTTATGTGTTGACTACAGAAACCTCAACGCTATTTCAGTGGAGAACATGTACCGCCTCCCCTTGATGAAGAATATGTTGGCCCACTTGGCCAAAGGGAAATTGTTTTACAAAACTTGACTTGCGAGAAGCATACTACCAGGTTCGAATTAAGGAAGGGGATGAATGGAAAACTGCTTTTAACTGCCCAATGGGTTGTTTCCAATTTAACGTTCTTCCATTTGGCCTACAGGGCCCCCCTGCAGTATTCATGCAAATGATCAATCAGGTGTTCCATGAACATCTATACAAAGGGGTGTTGGTTTATCTTGATGATATTCTTATCTACACAGAGACTCGTGATGAACATGTGAAGCTAGTGCAGTCAGTTCTGGAAAAACTTCAAGCTGCTGAGCTGTACGCAAAGTTGTCCAAGTGTGAATTCCACCAGGAAAAAATTGACTATTTAGGTTATCGCATCTCACATGATGGCGTAGAAATAATCCAGGGAAGGTTCGTGCCATTTTGGAATGGGCCCCTCCCCGCACCAGGAAACAACTTCAAATTTTCTTGGGATTCACTAATTTTTACCGTCAATTTATCCCTGCTTTTGTGAAGATTGCAATGCCTATCACAAATCTCCTAAAAACCAAAGGGGAGGTGAAACCAAAGCCTAGTAAATTACTGAGTGGTCTATGGAATGTCAAGCTGCTTTTGAAAAGCTGAAACGACTGTTTGCTGCTGAACCAGCACTCAAGCACCCGGACATGGACGCTCCTTTTGTAATCCAAGCTGATGCGAGTGACGTAGCAGTCGGGGCAGTGTTACTACAAGCAAACAAGACAGGGACTCTGCAACCGTGTGCATATACTTCCCGTAAACTAACTGAAACCGAAAGAAAATGGGCCATCTGGGAAAAAGAAGCTTTTGCAGTTCACTGGGCTCTTTTAACCTGGAGGCATTTCTTAGAAGGGGCGAAACACCCATTTGAGGTGTGGACGGATCACAAAAATTTGGAGGCTTTGAAAACACCTCAGAAGCTGTCTCTCAAGCAAGTTCGCTGGGTGTAGTACTTTAAGCGCTTTAATTTTTCATATAAGTACATTCCAGGGGGGAAGAACTTCACGGCGGATGCTTTATCTAGATTACCTCAATATAATAATGCTCGCCAGGAAGTGGTACGGCTGATTGTCCCAACCAAACAGTTGGCAGCTCCAGTGGTTACCAGAGCCCAGAAAAAGAAGGAGGTTGATTTATCAAATGATTTGACTGCACTATTAAGAGATGCTCTAAAACTTGATGATTGGTTCCTTGCTCACTCAAATAACTGTATGGTTAGAGATGGATTGGCATGGGTGGGGGCCAAATTATATGTGCCAGCGAAGCTGAGAAACCAAATATTACAGCACGCTCATGACTCTAAAGCCGCTGGTCATTTTGGATTTGTGAAAATCTTAGGTTAAAAGGCAATTTTGGTGGCCTACCTTGAAAAAGGACATTGAGACTTATGTAGCCAGTTGTCCTCTCTGTGCCTCAGCCAAACGGCCTCCTGGTAAACCAGCAGGCTTTCTACAAAATGTGGCTAGACCAACGGCTCCATGGAAGGAAATCTCTATGGATTTTATAGTGGAATTACCTAAAAGTGGGGGGAATATAGTTATTTGGGTAGTAAGTGATTTGTTTTCCAAACAGGTACATTTCATACCTTGTCCGAAAATCCCATCTGCAAAAACGTTGGCTAAACTGTTTATTTTACATATCTACAGGTTACATGGGGTACCTGAATGCATAATCTCAAACAGGGGTGTCCAGTTTACCTCAAACTTTTGGAAGGAGTTCCTGAAGTTATTGGGCTCAGCCCAGAGCTAAAGCTCCGCCCATCACCCACAAACCAATGGGGCTTGTGAGAGGACTAACTCAGCATTGGAACAATATCTTCGATGTTATATAAATTATCAGCAAGATAATTGGGCTGACCTATTGCCACTCGCTGAGGTGGCATATAACAATTCAGTACATAGTAGTACTGTGTTTACTCCATTTAAAGTGGCTTCAGGACAAGACTTTGTACCCATACCCAAGCTTCCATGTGAGAAACCTAATGTTCAGCCTTTAGATGAATGGATAACACAGCTCCAGCTTACTTGGCCAGTTACCTGTAAAGCATTAGATGATGCTCATCAAGCTCATAAAAATTTTGCAGATAAAAAGAGAACTCCACAAAAACCATATCAAGTGGGTAACAAGGTCTTTTAATCCACCAAATATTTGCAGACCACACAAAAGTCAAAAAAGCTTGGACCTAAGTATGTTGGACCTTTCTCAATTGAACGAATTGTGAACCCTGTGGCAGTCCAACTGAAATTACCAAAAACTTGTTGACGGATCCACCCTGTTTTCCATGTTAGTTTATTAAAACCTGAACATACTTCCGACTTGAGACCAACTCAGGTTGATCCCCCAGTACCATTGCGAACTGAAGGTGAACAACATTTTGAAGTTAAAGAAATTTTGGATTTTAGAAAACGAAGGGGTCGACTCCAGTATTTGGTTGCTTGGAAGCATTTTCCTCCTACACTTATCAAGCTCCTACACTTATCAAGGCAACTCATACTAAATATCCTGATAAACCCTAAAAAATTAGTACGTTGCTGTTACGTGTATATTTTCTTTTACCTTCTATTTTTATCTTTTTTAGGACTAACATCTCTTTTCTAGGAGGGCCGAATGCGAGCCTTCAAGATTTTCTCCCTTTGCTTTGCATCTTTAGGCTATCATAAGTAACGGGGGAGGAGGGGGGAATGGTTATGGGAAGTGAGCTGGAGATGTTACAAACAAGAACTGTATAAACTGGGAGGGGTTACATTCTTGCTTAGGTTTCTATCCTATGCTATGCACAATTGCAACCCTTTATCAAACTATGTCAAGGTCAACGGACAGAAGCCTCATCACCACCTGGAGATGCCCACATGATGATCTACACAACTTTTAATTGGATGAGCCAATTGAACTATTGGGGGTGGGAACGCTGCCATTACTTGGTATATGTGATTTACGCACCCATTTTCTCAGATTCAGAATTCTTTTGTTGCTACCACTTGATTTCCAGTAAAAGATATCTTTTCTCTGATTAAAGGAGTCTAAGTATTTATTTCTTGGATGTTGAATGGAGCATCAGCTGACAAGCTTATTATATAAAGGTTTTGCAGCCCGCTTGAATCCAGACACTACAATCCACAAATCATGGTTTATGGCTTTATGTATTGAAAATAAAAGCCAAATCAAGCCTCAACATATGTGATATCAATCAGCAGCAGTACCACTCTTAATTCTCTGTGAGTTATTTTACTTCATCTTTCAACTAAATAGATAGGTGTTGGGTGGGGAAAGTTTAAAAATGATGTTGTTTAAACCTGCCACTGCCACAAGGGTTGATCCCCTTTTCCTGAATGTTATCACAACAAATGTAAGGTACAGCTTGTGAACTGTGGTCTTATTAAGCTACTCATGTAAACATGGACATAGTGCAGAAGTAGAGTTTCAATGCCCTCCACATAAACAAGAGCCAAGAAATCCCTGCTCACAAGAAACTCCTGTAAATTAATTAATTGGCTGTCACAAAATGCTGATCTCTATCAATAATCACTTAAAATGCAAAGAGATTCCTTCTCTTTTTGTCATATGCAGGGGAAGCCGACTATACTAGTTACTTTTTTATTAATTCAGTTTGCATAGCTCTTCATCAGAAAAATGAAATGGAACGAAAAATTAAAGAACAGAAATAAAATATAGGAAAATTTAAAGCGTACATTATAAACTCCACACAAAAGCAGCAATCACATCAAAAGAAACAAAAAAAACAAGGTAGAAAGATGCATCTTAAACAAGAATAGATGGTTGTGAGTTGAAATGGATATTGTAGGCCATGTACTCCAATTGTGGAACCACGTCTCCCAATGGTTTCTACCATCCTATCAGATTGGACAATGTGGCAAGCTCTGTGTCCCATCAGTGAAGCAATGTCACTTTGGATAGGGGAGCTAGGGTGTGTTCCTTCTCCGTCATAGCACCCAACTTTTGAACAGCTATCTGCTTCTGAGACACAGATGACTCCACCCTGCTGATATTTTGAAGACCATTAACACCTTGCTATTCTTCCTGGTACCGGGGCCAATGTAGTCTGATATGGGTGTAAGTGTATTGGTTGTTAAATTTCTTCCTTAGAAACCTTAAATTGCTCCTTTTTATGTTACAGATTGGGGTTTTGTTTTTATTTATTCATTGTTCAGAGAGCTTTCAGTAGATGGACAGCCATACAAATATGGCTTTATTTATTAACAAATAAATAAAATCTTTTGCTCTACTAAACCTTTCCCCAAAGTTGGCCATCTGGTCCTCATTTAAAACTATTCCATGAAGAAGATTCCATAACAATTCTAAGCCAATTGTTTCAGCCTCTTCAGAATAATCAGAGACATTTGATTGTGGAAGTTGCCCAGTGCATGTCCCAAAGGCAGAGAGAGTTGGATTCAGTATTGCCAGTCTGACAGCTGTTTTGCAGTCTCAGGAAGAGGATTTCCTTCTCATCAATAACTTGATCATTCAGGTCAAAACATGATCTTTTAGTCTGAACCTCTTCCTCAGCCAGACTCATTAGTTGCATATTCTGTTGGGTCCTTCAGAGTCTTTCAAAGAAAATGAAAGTGAATTTCCACTTGCACTTTCACATGCCTGTGTCAGATTTGGCTTTTCCAGATTCATTTAACACATAAATAGAGGATTCCTGGCTTCCAGAGCAAAATATTCTGTAGTAAAGGAATACTACCACTCATCCAACTACTCCCTCCACCCTGTACAGTGGGCACAGTTTCATGGCTGATATAAATATGAATTATCTGGAAAAGTAGCTTCATGGGGCTGCCTTCCAAGAAACCAAGTATAATTGAAATTACTGGAGTATTCTTAACGTTTTGCTATAAAATCCAAACAATTAAATATGTCAATTAATATCATTCCTAGGCATCATTTCTACTCTTACATAAAAACATACTCTCCACTCCCACCAAATGGCTCATTTACCAATAATAAGTAGTATGGCAAGTTCCAAGTTATCTTTTTTCTACTATGCTTCCAAACAGCTCAAGGTTGTGAGCAAGAATTTCCTCCAGGTGATTAGCAAGGAATATTTTGAAAAGTGGACATGCCTTTCATTTCATGCTTCAAAATGTGAACAAGACTGTAACTAGGTAAAAACATCGGTGACAGGTAACTTTCATACACAAGGTTACATACTACAGTCTTTAGTAAAGCCCCTCTTTCTATACTTTACAAAATTCTACTTTCTCTAAACAAACCTCCAGCCACCATTCATCACAGTCATCATCACTGTGCAGAAAGTCAATGGAATAAGATGGTTATGGAGGTACACCAAGGTACATCAAGGAGGTACATCATGGTACATCAAGGATACTTTGATTTAAATCTCCATCTCTTTAGAGTTTATTCTTTCTCAATTAAACCTACCCACCTGACTGCTAAGATTAGAAACTCCCATGTAAACCCTCACCAAACCAGATATAAACATTGTCCATGCTTCTGGACCGACAACCTTTAGTAAACTAAACTGATTTCTGATTTGTGAATTATTAAGGGTACAGAGAATGGATAAGTATTGAAAGTAAGTAATCATGAAAACTACAAATCCCATATCTTAAATTCAACTGTTCTTTCTGCCAAGCTATAACCCATATTTAAAATCAGCAACTAAAGGATATACCAAAATACAGAGAATCAGAGGTCCCTATCAATTCCATATCCAAAGCTAAAATCAGAACAGCTTACATATTGCAATGACAATTCAGAATATAGTTAATCATTACTGCACATATATGGCTTCAGCAAGCTAACTGAAATGTGCAAACAAAACTATTCCTGAATTAGAAATATTTGGCTATAGTTGCATTTAAAATTTGACATTTAAACCGATCCATATTACAAAAATTGTGATAACAGAAGCTGGCACGATCTTGCACTCATCATTTCAGACTGCAAGTATTGTTTTTAAATACAGTCCTATGAAACCCCCACCCCCACCCTATCTCTGCATCTGGAAAAGTATTCGTGCCATTTTAACACAAGTAGGATTGTTTAAAGAAATGTATATGTTATGTTGCACACAAATCTGTGTTGTTTGGCATGGCAATTTTAATCCTTCATTATTGCACCAGACTTTTTAGGATAACCCCTCATGAAATAATGGGAAAAAAAGGAAAGAAGAAGAGAGCAAGTTGACAATAAATACTGTATTTTAGATTAGACATGATCATACCAAGAAAACAGATATGATGAAGCCATAACTTTTAAGCAAAGCAAAATGATCAACTGTTATAAGCCATCTACTGCCACTTAAGTGAGATGGGAGGTCATACAGAATGAATGAATCAATAAAGCAGTTTTAGACCCAGGAATACAGACTGCATATTCTGACTTCATTAATATTATCACACATATAGAGTCAGAGTAACTTGCACCTCTAGAAATGTGCAAACTACCAAGCACTGCAAAGGTACTTCTTGTACATAACCACTTACAACATTGTGCCAGCGCTGCAATGACAGTCTGGAGGCACTGCAGATATTGTATAAAGGGCAATTTAAATTTCACATTTGGACTACTGGTCCATCCACCAAAGACTAGACAGACATAAACTTTACAGGGTTTCATCTTCTCAGCCTGCTCTAAATTTGTTGATTGAATTTAGGAATTTCTGTTGCTTCGCATCTAATGGAAAGACTGACCTAAAGTCATGCTTCCTGCTCCAATCCTATTCCTTAATCACTTGTTATACTGGTCACCATCAACTCCAATTTGCTTGATTTTTTATTTGGAATGCAAGAAATTTAACCTACCTTCTACAAATATATCATGTGCTATTACGCTATATCAATGAACAGATTATTTCCAAAGAAGAAGACTATGTGCAATTTTGTTTGATGCCCAGAAAAAGTTTGAAATGTGCAGGGGCTTCCCTATTATACACCATTTGGGGAATGCAAAAGTAAAACCCTGTCAGTTTACTGATAGTTCCCCTGCATATTGTAAAATAAACCAATCTTTTGTGAAGGGGACTTGAATCACACTTAGCATGTAGAAATGTTCTATTAAAATCCTACCAATTAATTTTGTTGGACATGATAACATCTTATACAACTTGAAAATACAGAAAAGAGAAAGTCAAGGGTCAATGCACTGAATTTTTAAAGCAAGTTCTCCACATAATAAAAGAAAAAAAGCAATTTGTCCATTACCTTGGGTTGTTACTACACATTTGTTGTTCAAGCACAAAATCTTAAGTATGTGCTAGTTTATTATGGTACCATGCAGAGTTTTTCTTTACCCCAGGTGGATTTGATTCATGTGTCAGATAACCTGTGGTTCACTTTGTCCTTGGCAAAAATTCACCTTGTGATACTTTTTTTCTCCTGATTTACCACTAAGAACTGTTGCAGGAATAAATGAAAAACAAATCTTAAGGTAACTATTTTGAACACCCTGCAGTAAAGCAGAATATAAATTTGATATAGGTAAATCAGAAATATTTTGATTGACTTTGGTTTACACGTTCATTTCATGGAGTCTTTCCTATACTAGTAACATATTATCTCTGGTAATATCTCCCTCAACAGCCATCATTTCTGGCACAAAGGTTTTAAAACATTAATAACTCCATTGGTCCAAGATAACTAAATGAAAATATTGTGGCTATGAATCAAAAGTCAATATTTCAGTTGGAACTTTTGAAGTTCATTTACCTGTAAACAAATATAGTGGTGATAATTAACCCGGACAGCCTTGGGGGGGAAAAGACCCAGAATTTATGCTACAGTATAAAAGGAGACTTGTTTTTTGGGTATATTCACAGCAAAGACAAAGGTGAATGAATTATACAAACCAAAATTTGACTGCAACTGGATTCTGTCCTCACATTGAAATTCTTCCCCCCTGAAAGTTATTGTTTACTTTCTAGTATGTTCTCAGAAAGACAGAAAAAGAAGAAACAAACTGAAAAAATAACTGGTATCATACAAAGGACTCTCCAGAAAGAACCTGAATCCTGATTTTCTTGATCCTAGTTTTAACACCAGGCTAGGTTCACACAGAATGATAACACATCATATGGTTGATCTGGTTTTGGTTCATAACATGATGAACCCAGCCACTTTTGTTTACATACCTTGCTTTAGGGCAGGAGTATAAAATGGCAATAGCCAAACCATGTTTGTTTTCCTTTTGGGGAGGATTTTAGAGAGTATTAAGGAGCAAATGGATGCTCTAAATGTGGCAGATGCTTCTGATATCAATATTAAACTTTAAAATTCCTACATCCCTTCCAAAAGGGGACCCACCTCTTTTTGGATGCAATTCTTAACATGGCATGCAAAGTCAAATCATCTTTCAGCTTACAAGAGTTGCACATCTATTGTTAAGGCTTGGGGAAGTTATACAGTGTGAATCCAGCCAATTATGATGTGCGCAATAAACCAAGGCTAAACAAACCATGGCTCAGCGCAATCTATGAACCACCAATGGTTCTCATATTAAAGAGGAGGACATAGGCAGAAGCAGTTTTTCTTGGCATTACTATTTACCCATCTGCCAACAGTCACTGGAACCACAGGTTGCTCCCTGGACAGTCCTTTCAGCTCTTACCTCTATCATCACAAAAACATATGTTTAAATTATCAAGATTGTTCACAGCAAGAAAACTGGATGTATTTGTATGGCTATTTCTGTGTAGGTTCATAGTGTTCTCTGCCATTTACACACACATGTGCCAAAAATGGCAGGAACTGGAATTTGCAATCAACAGCTAACCTCCATTTCAAATTCCAGCTCCTGAACATTTCATTGGTGGTTGCTTTAGGTTACTTGCTTTAGGTTCACATGGTGCATAAAAGGATATATGAAGAGGTGAGCATATATTAGCCAACAATAGATGGTTACTCTCCCATACAAATATCCTCCTACACAGCGACTACTCATGTTTATGAACCTTTACAGTCTGAACATGTTGTAATGCAGAGACTATATGATCTGTATGACTTCATGAATACTGTTCAAATCAATGGGCATTTTCAGGACATTAAAACCATGAATTCTAACCTTCTGTCCAAGATACACACAGTGTCCGCCGGAAGAATTTGGCTTCCAAAAAACCCTCTTTATTTTAAAAAGTAAATTGATTACACTTTAAACAAAGGATATTTGGTTATTTCACTTTCGGGGTGGTGGTGGTGGTGGTGGTTTACACAGGGCCACAAGCTTTGGCAAGCAACTGAGCACCCCCCACATGAGTAGACGAGACCATTCCAGGTATCCAACATGCGTCCTCCTAGGATGACATGCGGCTTTGCCTCATTCACGTTGTCTGGGTTATGTGCACCTTAGACGTGTGAACCCACCGCGTGTCTTTTACCAAGCGAGGATCAACGAATCAAACCCAAGGGGATGGCGCAGGGAGAGCCGTTGGGTTTTTCTCGTGCTGAATGGCGGGGGGAAGGAAAAGAAATATTGGATGCTCCCTTAAAGCTCCCTCCTTCTTCGCTGCTGCGCAGGCAGAGAGACTCGGCTACCTAGGAAGTAAAGAAGGAAGACGAAGCGAGATCCTGTCTCTTTCCTGCTCAAACAGCTGTGGCCAGCAAATGGGGAAGCCAGAGGTAAACAAACACCGCAGAGAAAAGGGGAGGGGAGCCAGCGGAGCAACAATTCTTTGCATCCGATTCTCTTTGCAAAGGCAGATCCCGCTACGGAAATTCTTTTCAGTTCCTCTCTTCCCTCCGACTTGGGTCACAATTGTCCCGAGAGTCAACTGCCCGGCCCCGGCGAAAAAGGGAGACGGAAAAGAAAACAAACGGAGAGGACCCAAGCAGGGCGCCGAGGGGGGCCAAAGGACTTATCGCACGCGCCCACCGAGAGACACCCCCCTCCCCCGCCGCCGTTTTTCCTCCCTTTTCGGGTGCAACCCGTTCCCAAAGCCTGGCGCCCAGCTGCAGCTGCAAAAAGCAGCAGCACAGCCGCCGCCGCCACCGCAATGCACTAAAAAGGTGGGTGGGTGGGGATGTGGAGAACAGGGGGAGAAGAATAAAGAAATTGAATCCGGCCGCCAGGCCTCTGAGCGAGAAAGAGAGTCACTTTTTACAACGAGCCCTTTGCCAAACCAGCGGCTTCCCCAGACGCAGCGGGAAAGCAGAAAGAGGTGCAAGCGCAGCCCGGCCGGGCGCTCCAGACAATGAGCCAGCAAGGGCAGCCGAAAAGGCAGAGCAGGCCCCAGAGCTGCTTCCTCCCCATCTCTAACCTGGGAACGGCGCGACGGCTCACTTACATGGCCTGGAAGGGTTGCAATGAAAGCCGCTGGCCGGAGCCGAGGCCTAGGCGAGCTGTTGCAGGCGCCTCCGCCTTGCTGCTGGTACCGCTGGTCTCTCAGGGAATCAGCCCATGGAGCTCTCCGGCTGCACCGGCAATGAATGGAGGCCAGAAAGGTTGCCAGCGGCCGAAGGCGCTCGGGCTCCTCTTCTCTCTCCAGGCTCCTTTTGAAGGAGAGAAACGAGGCAAGCTGGGCGTTGTGGGCTTGGAGCGCGGAGCCGCTGCCGTTCCCAGTTCCTCCAGCTTCCCTTCCTTTCCCTTCTTTGACTCACTCGCGCACACACTCTCTCTGTCTCTTCCCCGGAAGGCCCGCGGGGTCCTACCGCCCGGCATGCTCCTCTCCTTGTTTCCATTCAATTTTTTTAAAAATAAATAATAACAAACGGCAGCCTCCCGCGCCAACGTACAGACTTCACAAAGCATCCTTCAGGAAGCTCTCGCCCACTTGCCTCCCGCCTCCCGGTTTACCAACGCGCCCCTTTTCTTTGCTTCCTCGGTTCACCCGGGAGGCTGCTTTGGCGTTTGGAGGTTGCCGACCGAGGGGCGTTTAGTTCAGCCCTGAACTCAATGGGTCTTCCTCTGGAGGAGAGACCCGCAGACCCGCCTTGCTGGGGTGAGGTAGGCAGTGGAGGAATAAATCGCAGATACTTCAGTGTAATATTTTTACACCGCTTCTCATTAAAAATCTCAAAACGATTTGCATTGGATAAAATGTAATGACTTTTTTTTTTTTACAGTAACATACAAAAAAAATGATGGGAAAGGGGAAAACAATTCGTTCATTCAAAAAATTCATACAAGATTTTAACATGAATAGGAATAAACTACAGGGTTGTGTGTTGAGTCCCTTACTCTATACTCATTATGTGCATGACTACAATTCCCACTCACCTTAGTAATACTATTACTAAATTTGCAGATGACACAACAGTGGTGGGACTCAGCTGGGGGGTGGGTAAGTCTGCCTACCAAGATGACCTGGACTGATTGCTTTACTGGTGTGGAGACAACTTGGACCTCAACACCAATAAGACCGAGGAGCTGATAGTGGATTAAGGCTAGGTCACACTGGCCGACGGATGCAAAACGTGTGCAAAAAGGACACAGCGGATCAGCAAAATTTCGGGGGTGGCTCCATCCATTGTTATCCGCTCTCAAAAGTGCCCCAAATTTGCATAAATAGAACAGAAAGGAACGGAAAGGAATGGACGTGGGGAGGACGTAGCGGGGATGTAAAGCCGATGTTCCGTAGGAAGCCTAGCGGATGGAAGCGGATGACACATCCGCAGGGGTTCCGGGGGAGAATAGCGAAGCGGACATGTAGCGGAAGGAATGGATGCGTAGCGGATGATGCGGATGCATCACAGACGCCAATAGGAAGCAAAGCGGATGCATAGCGGATATATAGTGGATGCAAAGTGGGTGCACATGCGGGGAGGATGAATTGCGTCAGCTCCGCGGATATAAAAGGATGCAGCTCGCAAGCAGTCACCATTCAGAGGAAAGACCTACTGCCAGAGACATCTTGAGAGAATGCCATGGGGAAGAAGAGGAAGCCTGTGCCTACTCCTGCCAGCCCTGGCAAGAAGGACAGAACCACCATCCCACCCCCTGGCGCTGACTCTGAAGCTTCTGGTGCTTCTGCTGCTGTTGGTGGTGGTGCTGGTGGTGCTCCTGGTGTTGCTGCTGCTGGTGCTTCTCCTGCTGCTGCTGCTGCTGCTTCTCCTGCTGGTACTGCTGGTGCTTCTCCTGCTGGTGGTGCTGCTGCTGTGGTGGACCAGCCCCAAGGCACTCAAAGCCCTGCTGCTGAAGGCCCTGAAGCCCCTGCCAGAGGGAGGAAGAGGCAAGGCAAGGAGAAGGGAGAGAGGAAACAGGACCATGAGGAGGAGGTGGTGGAATGGCTGAGGGAGAACGAGTACCTGTGGAGAAAGGTACCAAGAGGACACCAAGAGGAAGCAGGCAGCGTGGAGAGAGAAGTCGGAGAGCCTGGGCTACACTTCAGATGTACTCCTTGGGTGGTGGAAGCACATGCACACCTGGTATGGCAAGCTGAACCTGAAGAAATCTGGCCAGGCCGCTGTCAAGCTCACTGACCGAGAGATGTACGTCATGGCCAAGTGCAGCTTCCTGGAGGGTGAGATCCGCCACCGAGGAGCAGCCCCTCTGTCAACCCTCTCCCTCAGACAGCCCACAGAGGGCCACTCCTCTTCCAGCCAGGAGACAGCTACCATGTCCAGGCAGGTGTCTTTGGAGGGCCCCACGGCAGAGACCCCCCCGACTCCCCATGCCAGAGGACATGGAGGATCCCATCTCAAATGGAGCAAGAAGCAGCCGCCAGAGACCAACCCACACCCACCCACAGCTCCACCTCCAAAGAAAGCAAGCAGAGAGGCAGTCTGGAGGGCCAGAGCCACACTGTCCTGCTGGAGATCAGGGACACAATCAAGACCGGCAGAGATCTTCTCTCTCAGATGGTCCACAGCGATATACCATCCTCGAACTGCAAGCGCTTCATCACGTACGTGAGCCAGACCCTCATGGACCTACACGAGGCCCAGTACCAGATGATGAAGGAGAAGATCACAGCACTACTGCACCACCCTCCAGGACCACCTGAACCTGCTCCGACCCAGTCCAGGTCTGCTCCTCCACCCCAGGCGATGTCACAGCCCTTCCACGGCTTTCAACAGCCCCTCACCTACCAAGGCTATGAGTACCAGGACTTCCCACAGCAGAGGCAGAACTTCCCAGTCCAGGCCCAGGTACATTGCACGCCACAGACACCTCACCTGACCCAGCTGCAGACCAGACAGCCCCACTACACTCCTCCTTCCTCCACCCCACAGCCAAACCCCTCAACAGAAAATCTGTCATCAGTACTGTGCCTGACATCCCAGGTCCTTGAGGAAGGGCCTCTCAACCTCACGGGACTGAGTCAGCTCTGTGAGAGCTTCCTGAACACACCATCCCCTGCTGTACTCTCGGAGCCAGGCACCCCAATGGCGCCTCAGACCAGCACTCCAGCAACAGCCACCTCCACAGTCCCTGGCCGCTCGACAGCTGAGACCATGGACATGCCTCAGAGTGACTGAGAATAGTGCCAGAGACTGAGTTGTTACCTGTTCACTTTTTCTTTGCTTAAAGACACTTAACTTGGTTCATTTTGCTTTTTTAATAAAGTCATACAGTTTACTTAATACAGTTGTTAATAAAGGTTATCTTTGCTTCACACACTTGGTTCATTTTATTTACTTCATAAAGTGTTGGTGAAAACTTTGAAAAAAGGGTTAAGCTTTTGCATGCTTGTGGGATAGGTAAGGATAGTTGTGGGATGGGTAAGGATAGCTGTGGGATGGGTAAGGATAGCTGAGGGATAGGTAAGGATAGTTGTGGGATGGGTAAGGATAGTTGTGGGATGGGTAAGGATAGTTGTGGGATTGATAAACCTCCAATGCAAGCATAGTGGGACTGTATGGTCCACCCTCCCAGCTGCCACACATATGGACCTTTATTATCAATAACAATTTATTCATTGATCAACACATTTCAAAATAAACAAAGCTATTTATTAATGCCCTATTCATTGTAGGGCCACTCAACATACATGGCACAATCTCATCAGTGTTATGAGACAGGCTCAAGGAAGCATCCATTAAGCATCTACCATCCTGTCTTGCCACTCCACTGCTCCAGCTGGGGAGTTGCACCAGTGTTTCAGGAGGTTGCACTGCTTCTTCCCTTCACATGAGGCTCTGTTGCGGCCTGATAGACATTGTCTATCAGGTTTCATCCTTGCCTCCATTCACCAGGCTCCATGTCCCCATTCCCTTGTTGATGGTCCACAAGCCTGTTCTGCAACACTGAGTAGCGGGTGCGCATGAGATTGTGCAGGATGCAGCAAGCTTCCACGATGCTCCTCACAGTCCCTGGGTCATGCTGCATAGTGGTGAGAAGTACCTGGAACCTGTTGGCCAGGATGCCAAAGGCATTCTCCACCACCCGTCTTGCCCTGGACAGCCTGTAGTTGAAGATCCTCTCTTCACGGATAAGGTATCTGGAACTGTAGGGCTTCATGAGGTAGGTTCTGAGGGAGAAGGCGTCATCCCCCACAATGAAGTAGGGCACATCTTGTGTGTCATTGGGTAGGGGGTCTGGATCTGGAAAACCCATGATGAGGTTGCGTTCCAGCCCATCCTTGAGGTCACTGGCGTTGTATACCTGGCTATCTGAAGCAGACTCGTTGCCTGAAGCATCGATGTACATGAATTTGTAGTCAGCATCAACCATGGCAAAGAGGATGATACTGAAGAAGCCCTTGTAGCTGTGATAAGAGGACCCTGAGTTGGCTGGAGCTTTGCAGGCCACGTGCTTCCCATCTATGGCTCCAACGGTGTGGGGAAAGTTCCACCTCTGATGCCACTGTTCTGCAACTTTCCTCCAGCCTTCTTCAGTGGTGGGGCACTGGAGGAGCTCTTCCACGTATTCTTCGATGATGGCCTGCATCACTTCTCTGACCACTTTGCTGATGGTGTTGTGTGGCACCCTCCAGGCATACTGCATGTTTCTGTATGTGGTTCCAGAGGCCAGGTGGCGCAGAGTCAGTGCCACCTTCAGTCCAGGGTCCAGGCTGGGAC
This sequence comes from Laticauda colubrina, assembly GCA_015471245.1. Classification (NCBI taxonomy): domain Eukaryota; kingdom Metazoa; phylum Chordata; class Lepidosauria; order Squamata; family Elapidae; genus Laticauda; species Laticauda colubrina. The sequence goes on from BLBF01000005.1 coordinate 852,377, forward strand.
GGAAGTTGGTGCTCGGCTTGGTCAACCTGGGTCTCAGATGCTCAACAATTTCATCAAACATGGCTGGTGGCATCCTCATGAAATGCTGGAATGCACGAGTGTCTTCATTCCTCAGCTCCACCATCAGCTTGTCATAGAGTCCAAACTCCACTCTTCTCCCGATCCATCGTCGGACCCACACAGCTCTTGGACGTCTCCTTCTTCTCCTTGTGTAGAAAAGGTGAAACAGTCTGAAGAGGGCTTGGTTCTGGTGTTGAATGATGGCAGCTACCATAAGGAGTGTGTAATGATCCATGGTGGAGATCAATGGATGATGTGGAAGAGCAAGAGCAAGGGTGAAGAGGTCTGTACACCACGGCTGCTGGACTGATAGTGAGATCCAGGTGATTTCCTCCCCCTTTTTATAGGAAGTTTTCCGCTAGGTGTCCTTCCACATACTCTAGGCATATTCCAGACATCCTAAATATCCGAGATACGTCCCATATACAAATGTTTTGTCCGTTTTAATGCTTTATATACGAGATACATCCGCTTACATCCTTTCTATTTCCGTGCTACTAACGCTGTGTGGACGTTCCGCATACCTTTCGCTTCCTCCTTCTTTCCGCTTTCAGCTGCAGCAGATGTGAGTTGAGGGGATGTCCAGAGGATGCCGAGAGGATACAGCGGATGTGTAACAGATGACAACGGACATACAACATTTGTTGCCTGTATGTGTTGCGGATGTACATCGTACGCGGTGGAAAGTTCATCCACTCAAAAAGTTTTGTGCAGCTCAAAACTTTTTGAGCGGATGAAATAGCAGTAGATGGATGTTTGACGGATAGAGTGTATGAAACACGTACGCAGTGAGTACACAATGGATGCATCGTGTTTTCAAACGGATGGCAAGCTTTTTTATCCGTTTTACATCCTCTTTGCATCCGTTGGTGCAGTGGAAAGAAAAGGTACATGGAACGTCTATACATCGTTAGTAACATGGAAATAGAAAGGATGCGCAGTGAACGGTTTGCATCCGATATATATCCGCGCAGCATCCCCTTTCTTTCTTTTAGGCATACGTGATGCATCTGCTTCATCCACTATGTGTCCGCTTCGTAATTATCCCCTGTAACCCCTTCGGAGGTGTCATCCCCTTCCATCCACTTTCATCCGCGAGGCTTCCGATGAACATCCGTTTAACATCCCCGCTACATTATACCCACGTCCGTTCTTTTCTGTTCTGTTTATGCAAATTTTCACCACTTTTTGGAGCGGATGACAACAGATGGAGCCACCCCCGAAATTTTGCTTGCCCGCTGTGCATACATTTTGTGTCCGTTGGCCAGTGGGACTGGGCCTTTAAGTTTCTGGGTGTTACCATAAAAGACAACCTGACCTGGGGTGCTCACATTTCAGCCTTGATCAAAAGGGCCCAGCAGAGATTATACTACCTGAGACTTTTCAGAAAATAACAACTGAATGAAAAACTGCTGATGACCTTCTACCACTGCACCATAGAGAGGATCTTAACTTACTGCACCTATGTATGGTTTGCCAAGTGGCAGATAGGAAAGCACTCCAGAAGGTAAATGTCATTGCCCAGAAGATCATTGGTTGCCCTCTCCCCTCTTTGGAAGAGCTTTATAGCTTCCGCTGCCTTAAGAAAGTTCAAAACATTCTCAAAGATCCATCTCATCCTGGGAACCCTTTTTTTGAACTATTACCATCTGGCAGATGGTACAGGATAATAAAAACAAGGACAAATAGGCTGAAAAACAGCTTCTGTCCCAGGGCACTAACTCTGTTGAATTCTAATGTATAGTGCAGTATTAATGCAATATCAGGGGTTTTCAATTCAATGTATAGAATGTGAAGGTTTGTGTTTATTTTCATCATCATAATGTACACTAAAGTACATTATTTAATGTATTTTAAATTCGTATTTTAAATGGTATTTAATTTCATTATATGAGGTGCAATGACAATAAAGTAAACTAAACTACTTTGCTAAGTTCATTTAGTGCCTTAAACCTTTTACAATATGTAATGAAATTTGTTTGGCTTGATCTCAGTGTGTCTTACAAACTTAGCCAAGTGCTATTTATCTGGTAAATCCAGCCAACTCATTTGGGATGTGTAAAACTAGTAAGTTTTTTAGAAATAGAAATAAAAAATACAGTTTTGGAATAAAGTTTCACAGTCATTCAAAGTGACAAAACATCAAAAGACCACACAGTACCATAATATGTAATACCTGGAGGGTAGTAATACTTATAATGCTTAATATAGCAGTGATACTTCAAGGGGAAGGGATGAAAATATGAGATAATAAATGGAATGCATGGAGTATTATTTATTATAGTTATGGCTCAATCCCTGCCTTTTTTCCCATCCAATGTTAGCCATACAAATTCTCCTTAGAAAAAAAGGATCTTTCAGTACTTGCTTACTTGCCTAAGGTACAGAAATCAATCAGAATTGATATTCCTTGTTGCTCACTTTTGGGGTAGAGTATATTATAGAGTACTCTTTGTAGTAGTTAATCCAGCTAGATTACTTCCTCTAAACCCAGCATTAATGGACAGCCCTGTTAGAGTGTGATAGCAAACATTGACTTCAATGTAGCCCATTTTCTATCATTAGAACTTGGCCTCATGGTTTGTGTGTGTGTGTGTGGGGGTGTTCTGGGATTTTTTTAAAAAAATTGATTCCACAGAGTTTGAAAAACCTTGGGTTATAGTGTTGGGCAAGGAGTGGAGAAATCTAGATTTAAATCCATTTCCAGCCATAGAATCTGGTTTCTTGAGGGACTGCCTATTTCCATAAGATCTGCCCTGCTGATCTGATTTGGTAGGTTGGCACACTCTTGAGTTCCGTAGATTAAGAAATATAATTCTGTCCTCTCTGTAACAGTGCCTGTCTGCTGGATTGAGGTTTTCCCCAATATTCAAATGTCCCCCACCCTGCTGCTGTTTTAAAGGGTGCTGAAGACTCTTTGCAAGCATGATTTAAATCCTGTTCTTTTCCTTTGTTCCCATCTGGATTTATCACTGCAGTCTTTTCTTGTTTTAATGTTTTTCCAACAATCTGCATGCCACCCAGAGTCACTGGGAGTTGGGTGGCATATACAGTTAATTAATTATAAACATCTTATTAGGTGATTTTGGGCCAGTTAATTTATTTCCACCCGGTCTACTCTACAAGATTATTGTAGGGAGTATTTGAGAAGGGAGTGATAATTATGCTGCTTGCACTGGCTAAAAATATGTCAGAATGTAAATCTAATGAGCACTTTTACATTGATTTTTCTCCAAGAGAAAAGGTGGAATACACATTTCAAGTTTATATTTTATTGTTAAGCCTCACTTGACTTGCCTTAAGTTCAATTTTGATTTACTGAATAGGCCACAATGGGTTGGACTTACATATAATCACTAAGCCATGGTTTATAAATGGCACTGGCTGGATTTGTGCTTCAATATAGATTGTAAACATATGAACAACATTATGTCTTAGCATAACGTATGAACCCAGTGTTTCCCAAACTCTTGCTTAAGCTGAAATATTTTATTATCCTTGAAAATTAAATTAACAACTTCTAATATAAGAAAGACTATATAATTGACTCACATATATATATATATATATATTTGTTTTTTTAAATTTTCACGGGTACTTACGTGTGTGCTGTTCAGCTTCCTTCGGGTATTATCCCACGTCATTGTAGTGCTTTTAAAGTTGTAGCAACGTTTCAGCAGAATCTCATCTGCCATCATACACACACACACACACACATATATACACATCTCCTAAAATTTTTTTAGATCAGTTTAATGAATAACATAAATTGATAAATACTATATAAAATGTTTAAAATTTGAAATTACTAATGTGTTACTGAAGACCTGACTTTTACAGCCATAGTTAAAAGTTTTAACCTGTAAATGGCTTTCACGATTAATTTCTGTACTGAGTTTCCCCATAATCTTTATTTAATATAAACTGCTGATGTCATATCCCTGGAAACAAGTAATTACGATCACAACCTAAAGCCCCTGTCACACTGCACCAACGGATGGAAAGAGGATGTAAAACAGAGAAAAACACTTGCCATCCATTGGTTAACGCGATGCTTCCGTTCTCTACTCACTGCCTCCGTTTTGCTTCCTCTCTATCCGTCCAGCATCTGTCTATTGACATTTCATCCGCTCAAAAGGTTTTGAGCTGCTCAAAACTTTTGAGCGGAAAATGTATCCAACACGTCCATTCTGCATCCGCTAGGCATATGGGGGACATCCGTTCTGCATCCGTTACGCCTCCGCTACATCCGCTAGGCATCCGCTGCGCATCTGCGCAACTCAAATCCGCTCCAGAGGAAAGCGGACACAGGGAGGAAGCGGAACGGACGTGGAACGGACACGCGGCGTTAGTAGCACGGACGGAGAAAGGATGAAAGCGGATGCAGCACGCAAAGAAAACATTTAAAACAGAAAAAACGTTCACAGAGGGGACCTATCTCGGATATTAAGGATGTCTAGAGGATGCCTAGAGGATGCAAAAGGACACATAGGGGAAAACCTATATTGCCTAAAAAAAGGGGGAGCAACTCACCTGGATCTCACTTTCAAACCAGCAGCCCTGCTGTGCAGACTTCTGCAGCCTTCATCTGCCTCTTGCTCTTCCACAGCATCCAGTCATGTCCACCTTGGATCGTAACACACTCCTTTTGGTAGCCACCATCATTCTGCAACAGTGCGAAGCCATCTACAGGTTCTGTGAACTCTACTACAGGAAGAAAAGGAGGCGGCCAAGAAGCATCTGGGTCCGAAGATGGATCGGGAGAAGAGCAGAGTACGGACTGTACAACAAGCTGATGGTGGAGCTCAGGAACGAAGACCCTCGTGCATTCCAGAACTTCATGAGGATGCCTCCAGCCATGTTTGACGAAGTTGTGCAGTGGCTGACACCCAGGTTGACCAAGCAGAGCACCAACCTCCGCCCCAGCCTGGACCCTGGACTGAAAGTGGCACTGACTCTGCGGCACCTGGCCTCTGGAACCACATACAGAAACATGTAGTATGCCTGGAGGGTACCACACAACACCATCAGCATTGTGGTCAGAGAAGTGGTGCAGGCCATCATCGAAGAATACATGGAGGAGCTCCTCCAGCGCCCATCCATTGAAGAAGGATGGAAAAAAGTTGCAGAGCAGTGGTATCAGAGGTGGAACTTCCCACACACCGTTGGAGCCATAGATGGCAAACACGTGGCCTGCAAAGCGCCAGCCAAGTCAGGGTCCACTTATTTCAACTCCAAGGGCTTCTTCAGCATCATCCTCTTTGCCATGGTCAATGCTGACTACAAGTTCATGTACATCGATGCTTCAGGCAATGGCTCATCTTCAGATGCCCAGGTATACAACGCCAGTCACCTCAAGGAGGAACTGGAACGCAACCTCATCGTGGGCTTCCCAGATCCAGAACCTCTGCCCAACGACAAGCAAGATGTGCCCTACTTCATCGTGGGGGATGACGCCTTCTCCCTCACAACCTACCTCATGAAGCCCTACACCTCCAGACTCCTCACCCGTGAAGAGAGGATCTTCAACTACAGGCTGTCCAGGGCAAGGCGGGTGGTGGAGAACGCCTTTGGCATCCTGGCCAACAGGTTCCAGGTACTTCTGACCACCATACAGCATTGCCCAGAGACCGTGAGGAGGATCGTTGAAGCTGGCTGCATCCTGCATAATCTCATGCACACCCGCTACCCAGTGTTGCCGAACAGGCTTATGGACCTCCAACAAGGCAATGGGGACATGGAGCCTGGGGAATGGAGGCAAGGATGAAACCTGATAGACACTGAGGATGTGCAAGGCCCCAACAGAGCCTCACGTGAAGGGAAGAAGCAGCGCAACCTCCTGAAACACTGGTGCAACTCCCCAGCTGGAGCAGTGGAGTGGCAAGACAGGATGGTAGATGATTAATGGATGCTTCCTTCAGCCTGTCTCATCACACGGATGAGATTTGGCCATGTATGTTGGGTGGGCCTACAATGAAAAGGGCATTTAATAAAGAGTTGTGTTTATGTTGACATGTGTGGATCAATGATTACATTATTATTGATAATAAAGGGCCATAGGTGTGGCACCTGGGAGGGTGGACCATACAGTCCCACTATGCTTGCACTGGAGGTTTATCTATCCCACAGCTATTACCCATCCCAAAGGTATCCCTGCCCATCCCATAACTATTACCCATCCCAAAGTTATCCCTGCCCACCCCACTGCTATCCTTACCCATCCCACAAGCATGCAAAGGCTTAAACCATTTCTCAAAGTTTCGACCAAAACTTTATTTAATAAAATAAATGAGGCAAGTGTGTGAAGCAAAGATAATCTTTATTAATAACAAGCTGTAAAAGAAAAATTACCCAAGTCAAGTGTCCAAATAAAGTCTACAGGTAGCCACCCAGTCTCTGGCACTCTTATCGGTCACTCGGAGCTGTGCCCAGTCTCAGGGGTGAAGGGTCCAGGTAATGTGGAGGTGGCTGCTGGAGTGCTGGTCTGAAGCCCCACTGGGGTGCCTGGCCCCGAGAGGACAACAGGTGACAGTGTGTTGAGGAAGCTCTCAGACAGCTGGCTCAGCCCCATGATGTTGAGAGCTCCTTCCTCCATGCCATGAGGTGTCAGTCCCAATACCGACGACAGATGTACTGAGGCCAGGCTTGGCTGTGGGGTGGAGGAAGGAGTAGTGTAGTGGGGCTGTCTGCTCTGCAGCTGTGTGAGGACTGGCGTGGGTGGCATTGGTGGCGTGGGTAGCATTGGTGGCATCGGTGGCATCAGTGGCATGGGTGGCATCAGTGGCATCAGTGGAACTGGTGGCAACCGTGGCGTCCGATGAGCCTGTGCCTGGACTGGGAAGGGCTGCTGCCTGTGGTGCTGGACCTCCTGGTAGCCATAGCCCTGGAAGGTGAGGGCCTGTGGAAAGCCTTGGAATGGGAGGGACATAACCTGGGGTGGAGGAGCAGACCTGGACTGGGTGGGAGCAGGTTCTTCTGGATCTGGAGGTTTGTGAAGCAGCTCGGTGATCTGGTCCTTCACTTCCTGGTACTGGGGTTCCGCCATGCCCGTGAGGGTCTAGTTGACATAGGTGAGGAAGGGCTTGTGGTTGGAGGATGAGGAGTCGGTGTGGACCAGCTGAGAGAGGAGATCTATGCTGCTCCGGATGGTGTCCCTGATCTCCAGCAGGACAGTGTGTCTCTGCCCCTCCTGTCTGGCTCTCTGCCTTTCTGTGGAGGTGGAGCTGGGGGTAGATGCGGGTAGGACTGTGGTGGAAGTGCTGTCTCCTTTCTCCCACTGTGCCAGGGAGTCCTCCACGCGCTCTGCCATGGTTAAAACAACTGTCTGTGGGTTCTCCACCGTGGAATGCTCCACAGAAACCTGCCTGGAGACAGGAGCTGACTCTCGGCCGGAAGAGGACTGGCTCTCAGCAGGCTGCTGGAGAGAGAGGGTTGTGAGAGGGGCTGCTCCTTGGTGGTGGATCTCACCCTCCAGGAAGCTGCACCTGGCCATGATGTAGGTCTCTCTGTCTGTCAGCTTGACCGTGGCCTGGCCAGATTTCTTGAGGTGCAGCTTCCCGTACCAGGTGTGCATGTGCTTCCACCAGCCGAGGAGCACCTCCGAAGTGTAGCCCAGGCTCTCCGCCTTCTCTCTTCAAGCAGCCTGCTTCCTTTTGGTGTCCCTGTAGAGCCTGTGTCCCTTCCGCCACAGATAGTCATTCTCTCTCAGCCACTCCACCACCTCATCTTCGTGTTCCTCCTCAATATAGTATTGCCTCCTCTCCCGTTCTCGCATATGCCTCTTCCTCCCTTTGGCAGGACCAGATGGGCCCTCATCAGAGAGGCTTCCAGATTGTAGGGGCTGCTCCTCCACACCACCACCAGCAGCAGCATCAGCAGGATCAGCAGCAGCAGCAGCAGTAGCAGCAGCACCAGCAGGATCATCATCA